>BOPN01001413.1:50000-60000 GCA_017312705.2 Penaeus japonicus
TATTGATTTAATGACTTACAGGCAGACAGGAATAAACTGGGTTTGATTACGTTATAGGATATATTTTGTGCATATGTATCTATATTGAGTTTTCTTTTATTTTCCGAAATCCGTGTGTCACGGAGATTCGTCTGTCGTCCGTCCGTCCGCGCATCACGAGCACCAGGATTCCGAGGGCCTGAGGACGGCGAGTGACGAAGGGAGTCTGAGCCGTGTTCCGTGTGGATGTCGAGTTCCTTGACCCTACTCCAGTCCGGTGACCTTGTTAGGCGGAGGGCAGGGCGTGGGCAGCCGGGCCCGTAAGCTGCCTGCAATGGCACGCGAGGGCAGTGCCTCGGCTCGTCCAGCTCGTACGCATCCTGGCATCCATCCTTCGGTTCTTCGTCGCGGCGGGGGTTCGGGTCGCGGCGAGGCGGTCGCTGTAAGGAGGTCGGTTGGCGGTTTGATTTTGCTGCGGCGGCCGGCCTGAAGGTGTGGGCGGGCCCTGATCTGGTTCATTCCTAGTGGCCCCCTTATAAGGGCGCGCGGGGACGGGTTTCCGAGGGCGTTTGCTATGAGCATCGGGTCTCCTCGTAGTTTCCTGATGGGGGCCGGCTTTGTTTTGGTAGCCGCGGCCAGCCAGACACGCCCCCGGGCACGCTTTACTGACCCGGACGGCAAGGCTGTGTGTCCTTGGAAACACGTTCAGGACATGAATGTTGGGGAGGAGATTCCGCACTACATCATAAGGCTTGTGCCTTACTGGTTTAGGGGCGGGGGGCGTTCATGTATTGTCGCGTAGTAGGCGTTGTCGAGTGAAGGATATTACAGAAGGCGTACAGCTGAAATCTAAGTTCCTCGGTAATGGGTTTGCCGTTGGTGTAGTGTGTTGCTGAATAATAGCGGTGCTGATGGTAAATTGTGTCGTTTCGTTTGCTGAGTGGTATTGTCTTTGGGTTAGTTTGTTGTGCTGAGTGGGAGCGTTGTCGTTGGCTTCATGTGCTGAGTACATTCCCCTTGTTAGAACGAAAAGTGATGGTTTACAAAATATCTCCCGGTTTTATACGTAATTTCACACACACACACACACACACACACACACACACACACACACACACACACACACACACACACACACACACACACACACACACACACACACATATATATATGTATATATATATATAGAGAGAAAGAGAACGAGAAAGAGAAAGAGAAAGAGAAAGAAAGAGAGAGAGAATATATTATTTAAAAGATCACTCTCTAAAGACCTAAAGAAAAAAAAATCTGATCAGCACAGACCGAACTAACCCTTAGCAGTTTTCTTCAGGGATGAAAACAAACGAGTTGCTGATCCCAGTGCAAGCAACGCACGGTGCTCGGTGCTTGACGGCTGTGCAGTTTTCGACGTGGGCGGGGGCTCTCAGCCATGAAGTCTGCATCGAGTGTGGGTGGACCGTGGACGTCGTGCGGTAGTTCCGACGAATTTTCTTGCTGCTCATTGCGTGGGTGAGGGCGTTGGGGGGCATGTCAGCACGCCCTCCCCTCAAGACGGCAAGAGCTGAGGGAGTCAGTCCGGGCGGAACGAGCTGTCCATCCTGGTGGGGGAATCGTGTGCTGGTGGTCTCAGGCTTGTGGGGAGCCTACTCCTACCCTTAATGTGTTCTTTCTTGCTCCTTGTGCCTCTTCTTTTCCCTATTCTTCTACTCTTACTCCTTTTCCTCCTCCTCCGTCGCCGCCTTCTTTTCCTGCTTCATCTTCTCTTCTGCTTCCTCCTCCTCCTCCTCCTCCTTTCCTCCTCCTTCCCCTCCTCAGTTTCCTCCTTCCCCTCCTCAGTTTCCTCCTCCTCCCTCTTCTCCTCCTCCTCCCTCTTCTCCTCCTCCTCCCTCTTCTCCTCCTCCTCCCTCTTCTCCTCCTCCTCCCTCTTCCTCCTCCTCCTCCCTCTTCTCCTCCCACTTCTTCATGCTGAGTCAGACCACTTGACGCTCGAAGGAACAAGCGGACTCTGGCGGATAATGTCCCCGTGTGCGTTTGTGTACGTACCTATGTATATGTGTATTTATGTGTGTATTTATATGTGTGGAATGTAGGGATGGATGGATGGGTGGGTAGGAGGTGGAGGAAGAGGAATGATAATGATAATGATAATGATAATAAGATGAAGGTGAAGGAGAAGGAGAAGGAAAAGGAGAAAGAGAGGGAGAAGAAGAAGGAGGAGGGGGAGGAGGAGGAGAAGTAAGGAAGTGAAGCGCGGTGCGATGCTCCGCTTACCAACACGTGAAGTCCCGAATGAAGCGTTGAGGTTCTGGGGTTATGTTATCACGGGGGTTGGGTCGGTCCTTGTCTCTCGTTCTTTCGGTTCCAGATCAGCCTCCATCTAGCCTTTATTTTCTATCCTTCCCCATCCTTCTCCATCTAGCCTCCCTCCTCCACCCATCATCTTATCTTTCTTTCTTCCTCCCTTCCTCCATTCTTTCTTTCACATCCCTCCTCCTTCCTCTTTTCTCTTCATTTCTCTTCCCTCATCCTTCCTTCCTTTCTCCTTCTCTCTATTTTCCTTCCTCTCCTGATCCGTCCCTTCCCCTGGTGTCTTCCCTCTCTTCCTTATCCTCCTCCCCATTCTCCTACTTGTCTTGCTCTCCATCCTCCTCCCCTTTATCCTTCTCCTTTTCTTCCTCCGTCTCCTCTGCCTTATCCTCCTCCCAATTCTCTTCTCTATCCTTCTCCCCATCCTCTTCCCTTCTCCCCCCATCCTTCTCCCCATCCTCTTCCCTCCCTCCCCCTCCCCCCCTCCCCATCCTTCTCAGGTGTGCAAACGAGACCCACTAAATCAAGATGCATTGAGTTATCACTTTTCTTTTCTTTATTATTATCATCTCATCTCTCTCTCTCTCTCTCTCTCTCTCTCTCTCTCTCTCTCTCTCTCTCTCTCTCTCTCTCTCTCTCTCTCTCTCTCTCTCTCTCTCTCTCTCTCTCTCTCTCTCTCTCTCTCTCTCTCTCTCTCTCTCTCTCTCTCTCTCCCTCCCTCTCCCTCCCCCTCCCTCCCTCCCTCCCTCTCTCTCTCTCTCTCTCTCTCTCTCTCTCTCTCTCTCTCTCTCCCTCTCTCTCTCTCTCTCTCTCCCTCCCTCCCTCCCTCCCTCCCTCCCTCCCCCTCTCTCTCTCTCTCTCCCTCTCTCTCTCTCTCTCTCTCCCTCTCTCCCTCTCTCTCTCTCTCTCTCTCTCTCTCTCTCTCTCTCTCTCTCTCTCTCTCTCTCTCTCTCTCTCTCTCTCTCTCTCTCTCTCTCTCTCTCTCTCTCTCTCTCTCTCTCTCTCTCTCTCTCTCTCTCTCTCTCTCTTTTTGTTGTTGTTGTTGTTGACTTTGTGATTTGTTTTCTCTTCGTGGCGCTAATCCGGTTACGGAGGCTCCGGTTAGGTGGCATATCCGGCTCGCGGCGGGTAGTGGTGTTGTTTATTTGTTTGTTTGTTTGTGTGTGCGTGCTTGCCGAAGGTCACTGAGACATGTGCGCTCTTCTTCTCTTCTCGTTTCTCCGCTCGTTATTTCTCTTTGATTTTCTTTTCGTTTTTCTTTTTTTTTATCTTTTTATTTTGTCTTTACTCTTCTCGTGTGTGTGTATGTGTGTGTGTGTGTGAAGGAAGGCGTCTCCTTCCCTTCCTCTTTTTTTCTTCTTTCTCATCTCGTTGTTGTTCTCCTTTTTCTCCTCCTCCCCCCCTTTCACCACCACCACCTCCAATCCCCTCCTACTCCTCCCCCCTCCCCCTCCTCCCCCCTCCTCCACCACTTTCTCCTCTTCCTCCTCCTCCTCCTCCCCCTCCCCCTCCCCCTCCCCCTCCCCCTCCCTGCCCCTCTCCTCCACCACCTTCTTCTCCTCCTCCAACCCCCTCCTACTCCCTATCCTCCTCCTCCTCCTCCTCCTCCTCCTCCTCCTCCTCCCCTTGCCTCTCCACCCCCCCTGCCTCTCCTCCCCCCTCCCGCTCCCCCTGCCTCTCCTCCCCCCTGCCTCCCCTCCCGCTCCTCCTCCCCTCCCGCTCCTCCTCCCCCTCCCCCCTCCCACACTTCTTTGTACAACCACTTTAAGCACACAGCTACTACAGATGCAAGGTCGATGAGCACACAAAGCGAGGCTCTGAAAAAGAGGAGGAGGAGGAGGAGGGAGGAGGGAGGAGGGAGGAGGGAGGAGGGAGGAGGTGGAGGGGAAGGGGGAGGAGGGAGGAGGTGGAGGGGAAGGGGGAGGGGGAGGGAGAGGGAGAGGTGGAGGGGGTGGTTGAGGTGGAGGGGGAGGGGGAGGGGGATGTGTGGAGGGGGAGGGGGATGTGTGGAGGGGGAGGGGGAGGTGAAGGTGAAGGGGGAGGTTGAGGTGGAGGTGGAGGATGGCGGAGTAGAATCAAAAGCAAAGCAAAGGGAAGTGATGATAAAAAGAATGCAAGGAATTGTAGCAAAATTGTACTGTCCCTCGTCCTCCTCTTCCTCTTCCTCTTCTCCTTCTTATTCTACCTATTTCTCTCTCTCCTCCTCCTCCTCCTCCTCCTCCTCCTCCTCCTCCTCCTCCTCCTCCTCCTCCTCCTCCTCCTCCTCCTCCTCCTCCTTCAGCAGCTCCTCCTCCTCCTCCTCGTCCTCGTCCTCCACCTCCGCCTCCTCCTTCCCCACGAAGCAAAGTAAAAAAAAAGAAATGACAAAAATAGATCACCAGGAAGAGTGAACGCCAGACTAATCTTTGCCAGTAGAGTTAAAGTGACTCTGCTGAGGTCATATTGTAACGGGAATCTTCAGCTGAATGGAAAGGCGCAGCTCGACACGACCTGGCTTTTGCACAGGGTGGTTTTGTTGCTGATTTGTTTTCTTTTTAGTCCACTTTAGTCCGCACACACGCATACACGCACACGCACACGCACACGCACATGCACACGCACACGCACACGCACACGCACACGCACACGCACACGCACACGCACACGCACACGCACACGCACACGCACGCACACATACGCACGCACACACCATATATAGGGTATGATTTCTGTAATCAAAAGTGGTTGTAAACAATAGCACGTGTTTTTTATGTTCGTGGTGTTGTTGATGGCTTGTCAGCTGATACACCCGCGTGTATCGCGGCTGATAGGAAGGGCGAGGGGGTGGGGGGTGACGGAAGGGGGGCTGAGGGAGGGAGTGAAGAGGGTGAAAAGAAAAAGGGAGGGGTAAGGAGGGGGAGAGAAAGAGACAGAGAAAGATAAAGAGAAAGATAAAAAAGAATAAAGAAAACGGCTAAGAGGAGGCAGACCATATTTAAGACGAGAAGGACTGTGAGAAGAAGTACACACGAAGAATACACAAATGAGGGGACTGGGGGAGGTAAGGATAAATGGGGGGGGGGGGGGGGAAGGGGCATGAGGGGGAGTACGGACGAGGGAAGGGGAGGGGAGGGGAGGGGCAAGTGAAGGGGACGACGGGAATGGAGATGTCAGGGGCAAGTGAAGGGGAAGGGGAGGGGGGAGGGGGGGTAGCGACGAGGGAAAGAGGTAGAGAGAGGAATGAATTGAATAGCGACGAGGGGAAAGGAAATGGTGAGAGCAAGGGCAAGGGGAAGGGGAAGGGGAATGAGGGGGAGTATGGATGAATGAAAGGGAAAAGGGAGGAGAAGAAGGGACTAGGGGATGACTGGAAGGGGAAGGGAGGGGAATGAAGTGGAGCTAGGGACGAGGGGAAGGGAGGGGGATGAAGTGGGGCTAGGGACCAGGGGAAGGGAGGGGGATGAAGTGGGGCTAGGGACCAGGGGAAGGGAGGGGGATGAAGTGGGGCTAGGGACCAGGGGAAGGGAGGGGGATGAAGTGGGGCTAGGGACCAGGGGAAGGGAGGGGGATGAAGTGGGGCTTAGGGGACGAGGAAGGAGTGTGGATGAAGGGGGCCAGGGACCAGAAGTGGAGGGGGATGAAGTGGGGTTAGGGACCAGGGGGAAGGGGAGGGGGATGAAGTGGGGCTAGGGACCAGGGGGAGTGGAGGAGCTTGTTGTCTTGGCGCCTTCTTTGGCGGGCGAAGGGGGAGGGGGAGGGAAGGGGGGCGAAAGACGAAGACGAAAGAAAAGGAATGGAGGGAGAAGGAGGGAGGAAGGGGGAAAGGGAGGGAGGGAGAGAGAAAGAAGGGAAGGGAGGGAGGCAGGGAGCGAGGAAGGAGGGAAAAGAGGGAGGAATGAACGAAAAAAGAAGGAACGAAGAAAGAAGGAACGAAGAAGGAAGGAAGGAAGGAAGGAAGGAAGGAAGGAAGGAAGGAAGGAAGGAAGGAAGGAAGGAAGGAAGGAAGGAAGGAAGGAAGAGAGGGAGGAAGGGAAGAACGAAAGAAGGAAGGAAGGAGAGGAGAGGACGAGGACGACAGCGACGCGAAGGAAAGTGTAGCAGGGAAGGAAGTGGGGAGTGAAAGATAGAAGAGGTAGCTAAATAAACAAGAAGACAGGAATGAATGAAACATTTACTACTACTACCATTACTACTACTACTACTACTACTATTACTATCATCACTATTACTACTACTACTATTATCATTGTCATTTATTATGTGATGGCGTATGAGGAGGAAGGGGAATGGCGTTCCCTTATTAGTACACCTGCAGTGAAGAGGAGGGTGGGGGGGGAGGTTGAAGGCGGGCTGGGAGTGGGTTGGGTTGGGTTGGTTTGGGGGAGGAGGGGAAGGCGGGCAGGGAGAGGGTTGGGATGGGTTGGTTGGGTTGGGGGAGGGGAAGGCGGGGATGGGAGTGGGTTGGGATGTGTTGGTTTGGGTGGGGGGGAGGGGGGGTACGTGGGGTTGAAGTGGTACACTCCCTCGGTCGCTGCGGGGTACTGTAGTCTTTTATATGAGGTGCGATGTTTATTTGGGTCCTGCTTTATTCCATCATCTTCCCCGCCTGGTGTTCTCTCCCGGCGGGATGCAGGCACGCCCTCGGATTTGCGTCTTCTTCTTCTTCTTCTTCTTCTTCTTCTTCTTCTTCTTCTTCTTCTTCTTCTTCTTCTTCTTTTGTTTTACTTTATTTGGATTTGCTGTTGTTTTTTTTCTTTGTTTCATGTGATGTATTATGGGTATTGTATATATTTTGTTATTTTATTGTGTTATGTCCTCTGTGTGCAGGATTTTTTTTTTTTAGGGGGGGGGGTCGGGTGTGTATGTGTGTTTGTGTGTTTGTGTATGGGGAGAAAGGGAAGAAAAGATAAAGAGGTTGAGAAAGAGAAGGAGAAGGAGGAGAATGGGAGGAAGAGAGCCAGAGCTGAAGACAAGAGACGAAAACAAAGACAGGAAGTATGAAAGACGCCCCGCTTAGGATTCTCTCCTCCCTCCTCTCCTGCCGTCTAGCCACCTTCCCCTCCTCTGCTCTCCTCCTTCCCAATCCCATCCCCCTCCACCCCTCACTCCCTCCCCCCTTTCCACTCCACCCCTCATTCCCTCCTCTCTTCCCCCTCCACCTCTCCCCCCTTCCCCTTCCCTTTCCCCCTCTCCCTTTCCCCCTCTCCCTTTCCCCCTCTCCCTTTCCCCTTCCCCTTCCCCTTCCCCTTCCCCTTCCCCTTCCCCTTCCCCTTCCCCTTCCCCCTCCCCTTCCCCTTCCCCTTCCCCTTCCCCTTCCCCTTCCCCTTCCCCTTCCCTTTCCCCTTCCTCCACTCCCTTCTTTCTGCTCGCCCCTTAGATGCATCGCGCGTTTGGGGGCACCGCGGCGTTGGGTACTTGCTGTGCCCGTCGCATCGCCCGTCGCATCGACAAGGTTAATGGGGCAAGGAGGGAGAAGAGGGAGAAGAGGGGGGGAAAGGGAGAAGAGGGGGAAGAAGGAGAAGAGGGAGAAGAGGGAGAAGAGGGGGAAGAGGAAGAAGAGGGGGGAGAAGGAGAAGAGGAAGAATAGGGGGAAGAGGGGAAAGAGGGGAGGGTGCTCTCCTCCGGACGCGTCTTATCGTCGGGCGGTATGTGTGTGTTTGGGGTTGGGGGGTTGGGGGGGGAGTTGGGTCTCTCGTCGGGGAATGAGTTGAGTTGGGGGGGTCTCGCGTCAATTAGAGGATAACGCTTTATTCCCCCCTCCCGCCCCCTCCCTCCGCCCCGTGTCATTCACGTTTTTATTCGTTTTGTTTCCTTGTGTTTACTTTCGTTGCACTTCACTACGCTGCTTGTGGTCGTGATGGATTTTGTAATTTCGTTTTTGATAATTAATTTTAAGATTGTGTTGTTATGGTCTGCCTTATATACATTTTTTTGGAACGGATATTATTTTGCATATATGGCGTTTGTTAATTGGTCTGTGGAAAAAAAACCAAAAAAAACAAAGTCAGACGAGGAAGAA
Source organism: Penaeus japonicus (assembly GCA_017312705.2). Classification (NCBI taxonomy): domain Eukaryota; kingdom Metazoa; phylum Arthropoda; class Malacostraca; order Decapoda; family Penaeidae; genus Penaeus; species Penaeus japonicus. Next base: position 58,285 of record BOPN01001413.1, read on the forward strand.
GAACGCGAGAAAGCGAAGGTCTTAATGCTCAGCAATTACCTCACATAATATTGGAAATTGTCATCTCGTTCAGTTATGTTGCTACTTCAATTATTAGTATTAGTACTGTTGTTGTTGTTATTGTTATTGTTATTGTTATTGTTATTGTTATCATTGTCATTATCTTCATCATTATCATCATCATTATTATTATTTGTTATTATTGCCATTTATTATTATTGTTATTATTATTATTATCATTATTGTTATTATTATTATTATTATTATTATTATTATTATTATTATTATTATTACTACTATCACCAGCATCATTATCATCATCATGATTATTGCTGCTATCATTCAACACAATCCAAGTGCATTTCGTTGACGGGGCTCGTGCAGCAGGACCACATTTTTCACGTTGGATGAGAAAAGGGTGTATGGCTGACCCTTTCCTTCCTTCATTTCCTTGTTGCCACGAGTCCATCCTCTTTAAGGTTGTCGGCCTCTCTCTCTCTCTCTCTCTCTCTCTCTCTCTCTCTCTCTCTCTCTCTCTCTCTCTCTCTCTCTCTCTCTCTCTCTCTCTCTCTCTCCCTCTCTCTCTCTCTCTCTCTCTCTCTCTCTCTCTCTCTCTCTCTCTCTCTCTCTCTCTCTCTGTCTCTCTGTGTCTCTCTCTCTCTCTCTCTCTCTCTCTCTCTCTCTCTCTCTCTCTCTCTCTCTCTCCCTCCCTCCCTCCCTCCCTCCCTCCCCCCCTACTTTCCTCCCTCTCTCTTTCTCTTTCTCTTTCTCTCTCTTTCTCTCCTTTTCTCTCTCTCCTTTTCTCTCTCTCTCCTTCTCCTTCTCTCCCTCTCCCTCTCCCCCTCCCCCTCCCTACCTCTCTTTCTCTCTTTCTCCATCTGTCTATCTAACCTTTTATCTATCTATCTATCTATCTATCTATCTCTCTTTTCCCTATTACCCTATTATTCTTTCCCCTTACTGTTCTCTCTCCTATCCACTCTTTTCACCCCTTCCTCTCTTCCACCTCATCATCATCATCGTCTTTGTCATTGTCTCCGTTACTCTTATTATTGTTATTATTATCATTATTATTATTATCATAATTATTATTATTATTATTATTATTATTATTATTATTATTATTATTATTATTATGATTGGTATCATCATTATTATTATTATTATTGATACTATTATTACTGTTATTATTGATAATAGTTCGTTAGAGTGTAGCGACTAGGGATAGGGAGGGGATGAGGGAGGGGGAAGGTGAGGGGGGAGGAAGGAAGGTGAGGGGGGAGGGGAAGGAAAGCGCGGCCCAGATGATAAGGGTACTTTTGTTTTGAAAGGAGTGACTTTGTGAGGTGTTGGTAGGGGCTGAGGGGGGGAGGGGGGGATGGTGGTGTTTTTGTTGCTAGTGTTATCGTTGCTGTCAGGTCGGCCTTCGCTTTTTTTTTCTTTGTTGCTTTTGTTGCTGGGTATGGCTTTTTTGTTTTTGTCGTTGTTGCTATTTTTTTATTGTAGATGTTCTTTTTTCTTTTGTATGAAGAATACACTTTTAGCTGTTTTTTTTCGTTTTTGAGTTAACAAGTCTTGAACTTCGTATACATATGTGTGTGTGTGTGTATATATATATATATATATATATATATATATATATATATATATATATATATATATATATATATATATATATATATGTATATATATAATATATTTTTTTTCCTTTTCTTT
>BOPN01001413.1:67500-70000 GCA_017312705.2 Penaeus japonicus
GACAGACAGACAGACAGACAGACAGACAGACAGACAGACAGACAGACAGACAGACAGACAGACAGACAGACAGACAGACAGACAGACAGACAGACAGACAGACAGACAGACAGACAGACAGACAGACAGACAGACAGACAGACAGACAGACAGACAGACAGACAGACAGACAGACAGACAGACAGACAGACAGACAGACAGACAGACAGACAGACAGACAGACAGACAGACAGACAGACAGACAGACAGACAGACAGACAGACAGACAGACAGACAGACAGACAGACAGACAGACAGACAGACAGACAGACAGACAGACAGACAGACAGACAGACAGACAGACAGACAGACAGACAGACAGACAGACAGACAGACAGACAGACAGACAGACAGACAGACAGACAGACAGACAGACAGACAGACAGACAGACAGACAGACAGACAGACAGACAGACAGACAGACAGACAGACAGACAGACAGACAGACAGACAGACAGACAGACAGACAGACAGACAGACAGACAGACAGACAGACAGACAGACAGACAGACAGACAGACAGACAGACAGACAGACAGACAGACAGACAGACAGACAGACAGACAGACAGACAGACAGACAGACAGACAGACAGACAGACAGACAGACAGACAGACAGACAGACAGACAGACAGACAGACAGACAGACAGACAGACAGACAGACAGACAGACAGACAGACAGACAGACAGACAGACAGACAGACAGACAGACAGACAGACAGACAGACAGACAGACAGACAGACAGACAGACAGACAGACAGACAGACAGACAGACAGACAGACAGACAGACAGACAGACAGACAGACAGACAGACAGACAGACAGACAGACAGACAGACAGACAGACAGACAGACAGACAGACAGACAGACAGACAGACAGACAGACAGACAGACAGACAGACAGACAGACAGACAGACAGACAGACAGACAGACAGACAGACAGACAGACAGACAGACAGACAGACAGACAGACAGACAGACAGACAGACAGACAGACAGACAGACAGACAGACAGACAGACAGACAGACAGACAGACAGACAGACAGACAGACAGACAGACAGACAGACAGACAGACAGACAGACAGACAGACAGACAGACAGACAGACAGACAGACAGACAGACAGACAGACAGACAGACAGACAGACAGACAGACAGACAGACAGACAGACAGACAGACAGACAGACAGACAGACAGACAGACAGACAGACAGACAGACAGACAAATACGCGGACAGACAAACGGACACAGACAGGCAGGCAGAGAAAGAGAGATCAAGGGCGAGAGAGAGAGAGAGAGCGAGCGAGCGAGGGGAAGAGGGGATGGGGAGGGGAGTGGAGAGAGGGGGAGGGAGAGGGGGGAGGGAGGCGGAGGGGAGAGGGAGGTGGAGGGGCGGGGGCGCGTGGAGAGCATTACTCAGCGTCTTAAGCCATGGTCAAGGCTGCAGGCTCCTTTCTTGATGGCGACCTCCGCCTGGGTGACGCGGTGACGCGATCCGCCATCCGCCGGCGTGTGTCATTCATGCCGGGTCACGTGGTGGCCGCCGAGTGCACCTGCTGCGGCCACGCGAAAGGGCGGGGCGGCCTGGGCGGGGTAGGGCAAGGAGGGAGGATAGGGGAGGGGGAGGGTGGGTGTATAGGGATTGATGGGGCTCCGAGGGGCATGGACAGGGGGGGGGGGGGAGGTGTCAGGTGGTGATGGGGCTGCGAGGGAGAGAAAAAAGAGGGATAGAATTAGATTAGAATTAGAATTAGAGAATTAGAATTAGAGAATTAGAGAGAGGGAGAGTGATGGTGATAGTGATAGTGATTCAGAGAGGTAGGAGTCAGTCGAATGGAACTGAACGGAAGAAAATTGAATCAGAAACGTAATAGTTGGCGTAATGATGGTACACGTGCAAGAACAACAAAGAAGACATACGTTTTGCAATTGTTTTTTTCGCTAATCTTCGCCAAAACGGTCAGGGCCACATGCGTACGTGTGTGTGTGTGTGTGTGTGTGTGTGTGTGTGTGTGTGTGTGTGTGTGTGTGTGTGTGTGTGTGTGTGTGTGTGTGTGTGTGTGTGTGTGTGTGTGTGTGTGTTTATGTGTGTGTGTTTATGTGTGTGTGTTTATGTGTGTGTGCGTGCGTGCGTGCGTGCGTGTATATGCTTCTACGTGCGTTCGTACATATATCCGTCCGTGTGTGTGTGTGTGTTTTTTTTTTAGGGTATCCATAGGCGTGCCAGTTTCCCTACCTGCTTGCATCTGTCTCGTCTGCTACGTATGCATGCGTCATGGCCTCAGCATCGATCACATATCCATCATGTGAATCATCAACATGCAGCCATGAGGCGGGGGATGGGGAAGGAGGGGGCAGGGGGTGGGGGAGGGAGGGGAGGGACGGCAGGCGGGGGAAAAGGCGTTGGCCAGGAAGGGAAAGTCCGAGAAAGGAAGGGGAGAGGCAGAAAGGAAGAG
>BOPN01001413.1:80000-82500 GCA_017312705.2 Penaeus japonicus
TGAGATGTAAAACGAAAGAGAAAGAAAGAAAGCCAAAGAGAGCTGAAATGCAAAACGAAAGAGAAAGAAAGAAAGCCAAAGAGAGCTGAAATGCAAAACGAAAGAGAAAGAAAGAAAGCCAAAGAGAGCTGAAATGCAAAACGAAAGAGAAAGAAAGAAAGCCAAAGAGAGCTGAAATGCAAAACGAAAGAGAAAGAAAGAAAGCCAAAGAGAGCTGAAATGCAAAACGAAAGAGAAAGAAAGAAAGCCAAAGAGAGCTGAAATGTAAAACGAGAGAGAAAGAGGAGCAAGAGAGAACACAAATACAGGTTCTGAAGTTTCCTTTGGAGCAGAGACGAGCAACGGTCGCGGGCCTCGCGTTCCCCGGGGGCAGAGAAAGGCGGTCGGGGCGCCGCGCGCCGCTCAGTGCCCGGCCTGCATCCTGCACATGCAACTGCCTCGCGTCTCTTCCGGGCGGCCTAGAAGGAACAACGGGGAGGCGGGGAGGGTAGGAGGAGAATGAGAGTAAGAATAAGAATAAGAATAAGAATGTGAATGAGAATGTGAATGAGAATACAATTGATCCTAATTGTATTTGTGTTTCCTTCTTTTTGTATTGGAGCGGTCGGCTCGATGTACATTTACCGTTGCTCCTGTTATTCTGCTTTTTTTTCTTTTTTTATTCTATCATTTCCATTTTTTTACTTTTGAATCTTCCAATTGCTTTCGTCCATTTACAATCAGAGGGAAAAGACGCGTAGGAAAACTTTCCTCCGTAAACCATATAAAAAATGGTGGATGTATATATAGAAGTGCATAGCAGGGCTTGTGGCTCATTTGCATATGTACGCATGTGTTTTTTTTTCTTTCTTTTATGTTGATTTTTTTTTTTTTTTTTCCTTTTTGTTGATTTGTCTTCTGTGCACTTTGTTTCAACTGTTATTATTGATTGTTCTTTTGTTTCTTGCGGCGACGGATAGAGAAATGAGATTAAAAACTCTTGTTTTTTGTTGTGAATTAATTATCCGTGATTTAACGGTTGTGATTGTGTTGTGATTTGTAACGCGTAGTACTATTTATTTATTTATTTATTGTTATAGTCGCCGGGCGTCATTTAGAAAGCTGGGCGATAGCTGAATATTCAAGCAAACCCCAAGTGCAGAAGTGTGTTTGTGTGTCAGGAGACCCGAAGGTGAAGCTGTGTAATAGTCACTTATAGAAACATTTATTGATTCCGAAGGTGGATTTTCCCCCCATTTTTTTTCCTCTCTCTCTCCCCCCCTCCCCCCTTCTTCTTGATTAGGACGGACGATTGCGAGAGTGAAAACGAAGAAGTCGTTGTCTCCGCGTGGTCGCGAGTGCACGCCCATGACACGGATTAGATAGAGAGGTGGTGTCGGGCTGGGATTTTCAAGTGTGGGATTTTTTTTTGGCTTGTAGTGAGATGACCGAGTGGGAGAGTGGGAGGGGAGGGGGAGGGGGAGTGAGAGGGAGAGAGGGAGGGAGGGACTGGGCGAGAGGGGGAGATGGGGAGAGGGGCTCGTGTGTGTTTGTGGTTGTGTTTATGTTTTTTCTTGTTTGTGCTTGTTTGTGTTTTCTGTTTGTGTTTGTTTGTGTTTGAGTGTACGCTTGCGTTTCTGTGTTTGTGTGCCTATGTCTGTGCCTGTACCTGTACCTGTGTGCATGTGTGTGTGTATGTGTGTGTGTGTGTGTGTGTGTGTGTGTATGTGTATGTGTATGTGTATGTGTATGTGTATGTGTATGTGTATGTGTATGTATGTATGTATGTATGTATGTATGTATGTATGTATGTATGTATGTATGTATGTATGTATGTATGTATGTATGTATGTATGTATGTATAGAGGAAGACAGAACCAGCACCACCCATGAAGGAGCTGAGCCCACAAGATAGCAGTCTTCCATGCACATGATCCCATGCACATTGGTAGGCGTGGCGTATTGCGGTCGCGACACGCTACTCTTCCGTCCGTCCAACCTTCTCCGTTGCCGTTTTTTCCTCTTCGTGTTGTTGTTTTTTTTCGTTTTAGTTATCTTGTTTTTTTCTCTCTTCCTGTTTTTTACCTTTTTTCTTTCTTGTTCAGGTTGTTATTATCGTCATCATTATCACTATCATTATCACCATTATCACCATCATCACCATCATCATCATCACCACCATCATGTTAATTTCTTCCTCTTCCTGCTCCTTCCCTCTTTCCCTCCATGTTTCCTTCCGCTTGCTATTTTCCTTCTTCCTCTAACCATTCCCCCTCCTCGTAACATATTCCTCTTCCTTTAGCAATTCCTCATCCTCATGCAATTCCTTCTCCTTTTGCAGTTCCTCATAATCTTGCAATGCCTCCTCTTGCAATTATTCTTCCTCTTGAAATTCATCTTCCTCTTGCAGTTATTTTTCCTCTTGAAATTCCTTTTCCTCTTGCAATTATTCTTCCTCTTGAAATTCCTTTTCCTCTTGCAATTATGCTTCCTCTTGAAATTCCTTTTCCTCTTGCAATTC
>BOPN01001413.1:102500-105000 GCA_017312705.2 Penaeus japonicus
AGCTGATTTGGTGGAAGAATCTGAACATTTAGTGAGCGTTTTGACCGCGTGCGTGTGTGCGTGCGTGTGTGCGTGCGTTTGTGCGTGCACGCGTATGTGACTTCAGGATGGGGGTGAGTAGCAGCGGCGTCCTGGTGGGCGGGTTTTGCCTTGGCGTTTCAGTGGGCGTGTAGATAGTAGACCTTGGACGCTGTATTTCTTATTGTGTTATAGTCAGGCTGGTCATTATTGTTTTTTTTATCGTTCTTTTTTGTGTGGGTAACGCCTTCCCATTTGACAAAACGGAAAAAAACACAAGGTTATCTTTATTATTGTTTCTACGGTACAAAAAAAGATAAAGAAAAAAAAATCCAAGGATGGCCTTTATATATATATTTTTTTTTCATTAAACGTGTATCTTTGAGGCTGTGCAGGATTCATATACGTCTATTTAGTTTTATTTGTTATGCAACTTCTCACTGAAATTTTATTGCTATACTTCTTAATTTTCACTGAAGCGAAGTTGATAATTGACTGGTTGATGCTGATTAATTGATCGTGGACAGGGTGGCGGCGGTGATTATTCGAAATATGATGCGTTATAAACTCAGACATGTCAAGGGCGTCTTCGATTCAATATGAAGTTTATTCCTCGACATTAACTATTAATGGATGTAGGATTTTAACCGTACCTGACAGTACACGTTTCTATATATATATATATATATATATTGTTATTTTGTAGGTGGTCTCTTTTCAGTGTAATTTTGTGCATTGTTTTTTTTTGTGTAAGATTGTTATATATGCTACTATTATGGGTCATTGAGCATGGAATAAAAAAAATAATTTGATATAGAACTAATTTTTTTTTCTGTTGCTGCGTGGCTGATGGTGTGCAAATTGCAGGCCTGTGTCCGCACGGCAGTCTGTGTTCGTATGATTCTTGTGACTCCTATTAATTAACCCCGTTTTCTCCTTCCGTTCCGCAGTTGTGTCTGACGGTGTGCGACCGCGTGTACACCTACTACACCACACACGAGGAGAACAGCAGTCATGAGGTGGACACGATGGTGCTCAGCCTCGGCACGGCGCTCAAGAACATCTTCCCCGCCGTCCCGCTCACGTGAGTTTCGAATCGGGCTGGCCTGGTGGGGGGTGGGGGAGGGGGAGGGAGGGTGGGGGGTGGGTGGGAGTTGGGGGGTGGGGGGGGGGGGGTGTTGAGGGGGAGTTGTTTGGAGGGACGATTGCTTCTCCTTTTTTTTTCTTTTTCTTCTTCTTCTTCTCCTCCTCCTCCTCCTCCTCCTCCTCCTCCTCCTCCTCCTCCTCCATATTTTTTTTCTCCTTTTTCTTCTATCCTTTTTTCCTTCTTCTGTTTCCTCCATTTCCTCCTACTCCTCTTTTTTCTTTTACTTTTTTCATCCTTTTCTTCTGTTTCCTCCTCCTCTTTTTCCTCCCCCCCCCCCCCCCCCCCCCCCCCCCCCCCCCCTCCTCCCCCTCCTCCCCCTCCCTCTCCCCTCCCTCCTCCTCCTCCTCCTCCTCCTCCTCCTCCTCCTCCTCCTCCTCCTCCTCCCCCCCCCCCCCCCCTCCCCCCCCCCCCCCCCCCCCCCTCCTCCCCCCCCTCCCCCTCCTCCTCCTCCTCCTCCTCCTCCTCCTCCTCCTCCTCCTCCTCTTCCTCCTCCTCAGTGGTTGCTTATTTTCCTATACCAGATAAGACCACTTTGATCATCCTTTGTATTTGAAGTGTCTGTCTGCATTGAAATCTCCAGCATTTGTGTGTGAAATGATGTAGTTACTGCTGTTGCATTGGTTAATGGATGATTAGCCTTTTCTTTCAAGATGAGTATGTGAGATACATTCATGATATCCTGTGTATCTTGCTTCAGTTATCTTTTGGGATCTAGTAAGTCTCTCTTTAGTCTTTTTTTTTTTTTTTTTTTTGGTGGGTAAAGGATTTATGAAAAGAGAGGAGACAAGAACGGGGAAGACGAGATTAACCCGGCCTTCTAATTCCCTTTTTTGCATCGCATTGCAGGCACATCATCCGCAAGGTGGACATCCAGCCCCCGAAGCGGATGCAGCAGCTGGACGAGCTGGAGCGGGCAACCTTGGGGGGCACCAGGGACATGGGGCCGTGCGGAGGCTTCTCCACGCAGTACATGTGCATGTGCGACTACCACGCCCTGCCCTACAGAGAAGAGGTGGCGTGGGACGTCGACACCATCTACCTCTCCCACGACACGCGAGAGCTCTACCTGCATGACTTCGATTACTTAGAGCAGAAGTAGGTGTAGCCATGTGGAGTGGAGTGCTATGTTTGTCACTTTTTATATTGGTTTCTTGCTGTGAATGTCTTTTAGGGTAATTTAAAAATCATTTTAGATGTCTATAGGGAAGTCCAAAGTTCAAGTTATTAAGTGTAATTTTAAAAGTCTCCTTCCCTTGTGATGCCTTGGATTGGATTGTTTAACACGTTTTTCTATTTGTTTGTTTCAGAGATCTCATACCTATCATCAGTGCTCTG
>BOPN01001413.1:115000-125000 GCA_017312705.2 Penaeus japonicus
TCCGAGGTGGACCTAGATTTAAGCAGTAATCAATTGGGCGGGACTGGAGCACAAATATTGGAGTCCTGTATCCACGGTGTTCGATGTCTATCTGCATTAGATATCAGTGATAATGGTGAGTGATCAATTTCTATTTCTTTGTGTGTTTAACATGATAACTGTAGATTTTCTCCATTGTAATAGATCTTTAAGAATTACAATGAGCATGGTAAAATGTCTAATCAGTTTTAGATCTGTCTGACCTCAGTATGATTATATATTATAAGCAAACACATGCTTAGTATTGTAAGACAGGAGATATTTGTAAAGCTGGAGAAACCTCATATAATGTCTTATTATATAGACCTCATGGAAAATAATTCTGTGATAAGGAGAACTAACCCTACGTTTATATTTATTTTCTAGGTTTAGAAGCTCAACTTGGACCTGTGGTAGCTGCAATTAGCAAAAACAAAAGCATCAGGAAACTTAGTATTGGCCGTAATCTTAATAATATTAAGAGCAAGCATGTGTATCACGTTATGGAGTCAGTGGTACAGATGATTCAGGTACGTTTTTTTTATTAGAGAACATTAGTTGAATTGTTTGTTCATTTTTTTTATATGAGTGATTAGTCTCAGTTTTCCTAATGACAGTTTGAAAGCACAAGATTCTGCCATTTATATTTGATGAAACTTACACAAATTGAGAATGAGATGAAGAAAAAACTCTTTTCAAATGCTCTCTGTCAATTAACTGCTAATTAACGTATCTCTCAGGAGGAAGACTGTGTTCTTGAGTCCCTCTCCATTAATGACTCTCGGCTGAAGACAGATTTGCACAACCTCTTAAATGCGCTGGGGAGTAACCACTGCTTGCAGAGTCTAGATATCAGGTGAGGAGGGAATGCTTTTCTGCTGTGATTTTTAATTTTTTTTATTTATTTATTAATTAATTTTTTTCCTGACTGAATTGTCATCATTTATGTTATGCTGTTTTATTCAAGTGCTTTTGATCCTTTTATTTGTTGAAGATGGATTTTATCATTGTTTCTTATATACTGATATATATACAGTGTCTACTATATACTGTATACTATTTATATGGTAATGTATTCCTATTAGAGGGACTTGTTGTGTTGTTGTTCTACGTTAAATGGAATTGTGATATATTTCCATTACCATAGAAGGTTAACATTTTTCCTCTGCTCTTTTATTCCAGTGGAAATTACATGGGAGACAGCGGGGCACGACTCCTGGCCAAAGCTTTACAGATTAATTCCAAACTCCAATATATTAGTTATGATAGGAACAATGTCACTTTGCAAGGGTATAGTGATATTGCATATGCATTACAAAGGTGAGTGTTGCCTGTGTAGAAGTTCCCTTATTTTCCAGATAATTCTATATTTAGAATATTTAAAATGTCATTGGTGAGTGTGAAAGTTGCTCTGTAAGTTTGGAAACTAAAAAGTTGTCTAATAAAATTAAGGTAAAACAATACTATTTGGTATCATATTGGTTAATGTTCTGTATTTTACACTTGCTCCTCCTCCTCCTCCTCCTCCTCCTCCTCCTCCTCCTCCTCCTCCTCCTCCTCCTCCTCCTCCTCCTCCTCCTCCTCCTCCTCCTCCTCCTCCTCCTCCTCCTCCTCCTCCTCCTCCTCCTCCTCCTCCTCCTCCTCCATCTCCTCCTCCTCCTCCTCCATCTACCCTACTCATCTTGACCCTCCCCTATCTTCGTCTTCCTCATCCTTTCTTTCCGTGGCCATAACAGTGAAATGAATAAAAACCTTGCATGTTTTCCTTCCGCAATCACAGCAACTACAGTGTCAAGTTTCTGCCATTCCCTGTTCATGATGCCTTGTTGTGCATGAAGACAGCGCCAGAGCGGACAGAAAACCTCATGCGCAGGATACAGGATACCCTCTATAGAAATGTGTCGCCCATGAAGTATTCCAACGGACAGGCGTTCAGATTACAACAGGTTTGTAGTGTCTTGTGTGCGGTTCCCTTTGATGAAAGGAATATGAAATAGATCCAAAAAGAAGCTTAGCAACATATGTTTTTTGTGGATTTTCTTCTGTCGCTTTTATCTTCTGAAATGTATTTCAATTTTGGGGAATGAATGTGGGCATTTTCATTTGGTCTTCAAGTTGAAATCGACCCTGAAAAGTTTTAGTTGACGGAAGAGATAGAAGAGAATTCTCGATAAGGCAGGCACACCATCCTCCAAAATGCATAGCAGGATGCTGAACTGGGAAAAAGATATTTCTTTCTTGTAAATTTTCTAGAATTTATCATTTGGTTTTGCAATTCATATAATGGTTTTAATCTTCTCTTTCTTCCTCTCTTCCTTTGAACTATCATCAGGGATTCCTCTTAAGTTCAACTCAGCAGCAGGTAGACAGGCTGGTGCTACAGACGGGGGAAGCAGTGAGGACCTTGCGACGGTCAGGCAGCGACCTCGTTGGTGCAAACTCGCTGCAGTGGGCTGAGGGGCTCATCACGGATGCAGACAGCTCCAAGCAGGTAGGGCAGGAGACTGCTGCTTCTATTCTTTGGTCTCTTGTTTGGAATGGTTTCTTGGTATGTATGTATGCATGTATGTATGTGTTTGTGTATCTTTGTATAAGTATGTGTGTGTGTGTGTGTGTGTAAGTTGGCTACATATATGCATACCTGTATACATGCCAAGTACCATTTTTATTTAAAGGTTGAGGGTTTTATTTCCAAAGAATATGTGCATCCAATTGTATAATTTTCTTTTGGTTCATCATATGTTAAATGGTTCTTGACTTATCAGCCTTACCTGTAATATTGGTCCATACCATTCCCATTAAAAAGCCTCTCCTATCAAGTTAGTATTGCAAGAGATTCTATATATTGAAAGAGTTTATCAAGGCACTCAGAAATCTCTGTCTCTCAAGTGTTTACATGTGAATGTTTATCATCTGGCATCCTGTACAATGAGGTTCACCTGGGCTCCAATTGTTTGTAGTGTATTTTGATTACCTAGATAGAAATCAATTAATTTTTGTACAAGTATAGAGAACATCGTAAGACGATACCAATACACAGAAAAAAGGGTAAATAAACTCTTAAAGAAAGAATGATTAAATGCCACAGTGAAGTACTGTTTGTGAAGTGGCCGTGTACCCTAAAGCACTGTTTATTTACAGACATCCTCTTTGCATTTCTGATTGTGCTGTCTTTGAGAAACTCATGTTTATATATTTATAGTTATTTCTTTGTGCTCTTCATAAGGTTTCATGGATTTGGCCCCCAAATGAGATGACAGTAGATATTGAAGAAACAGATAAAAATGCCAGTCCAACTTTTATAGATAATTGACATTGTATTACATTATATGTCCCAGCCTATGAAGTAGGTCTTATCAGCTGGTCTATTCCTGGCCTTCGATCCCCATTCAGCTAAATAACTATTGTTGTTGTGGTCAGGCAGGGATAAGGTCAGAGTTCAAGTGTGATGTTCTCTCTATCATGGCTAAGAATGCAGGCTAGAGTTTAAATATGGAGATCCATTTCGGTGTCCCAGATGATGCGTATATGAATAGGATCTCTTTGCCATGAGATTGGATTGGCTGGAAGAGTTCAAGGGGATTCTCTGTATGTATTTACTTTTTTTTTTTTTTTTTTTTGCACATTTTAGAGGAAATGTAATAGAGGGAGATTTGCAAGTCTTTTATTAATTTGCAAGGTTGGAGATGATACTCATTTAATTTGGAAAGACCCTTGAGAATATGTTTCATGTTATTTTGAAAATTATTAATCAGAAAGTCAGCTTTTAAGTGAAGAACCATTCCTCACTAACAAATTAAAATCTCTGCAAAAACTTTGTAGATGCAGATAGTCAACCAGTACAATTTGTGAATGTACATGTTCTTCGATCTTGTTTTGGCTTGTCAGTTGTCCTTTTATAAAACTGTATAGTGTAATGCAGAGAGTGATTTGCCAGAAAGACCTCCGCCAAGGTAAGTTAATGATTATTGTATTTTTTATGACTCGGTATTGGTACTTTTAGTCGAATTCGGAAAAGGAAGATGGTTTAGGACCCCCTATTTTCTGCTATGCAAGCAGACTCGAAAGATATTCTTCCACCAGAGATTTTTGAAACAAACAAACACGTAAAGGGTCGTTCGTTATACCACATGAAAAAAGGAAATGGAAAAACGATCAGAAAAAATAGAATTCTTGCGCACAATGGAGTTTATACATGTCAGCATCGATACTTGAGGCGAAATGTCAGCTGGTCGAATTATTTTTTTCTGATCTTAAAAGGATAACTTGGTGTTTTTGATGTCGTGGTTACGGGAAAATTAATTTGATTTTTTTTTTTTTTTTTGTCGTTGTCTTATGAGAAAAACGGCCTTATGTTATAGACCCATTTGCGTTTATTTTATTTATTTTACTTTCTTGTGTGACGTCATGCGAGTTTGGTTATGTTGGGTAAATGTTGCAATACAAGAAAATAAGAGAGACCAAGGAAGGTGGGAAAAACATAAACGTTTAGAGCGCGCGAGGTAAGGGAGAGAGGGCGGGAGGGCGGGAGGGAGGGAGGGAGGGCGGGAGGGGGAGAGGGAGAGATCACGAAGAGATTGGGCGGGTGAAAGGGGTGGGGTGGAGAAGGGCAGGGGGGGGGGGGGGGGGGGAGGAGACGCACCCGGGATCCCAGCACATGATTGCAGCAGGATGAATGGTATGGAGTCAGTGTAGGACGTGCAGCCGTGGTGGTAACACGCGCGTGGAAGGGAGGGAGGGAGGGGGAGGGAGAGAGAGAGAGAGAGAGAGAGAGAGAGAGAGAGAGAGAGAGAGAGAAAATAAAAATACATTTAGATGTTTTACCCTTTTCATGTACGCTTATACACACATACACACGCGCGCGCGCACCCCCCCCCCACACACACACACACGGACGCACACACTCACACTCATACATATGCTCACACACACATTCACACACACACACTCACACTCACACTCACAGACTGAGAAAGTCAAAGAGAGCAAGAAAGAGAGAGAGAGATTACTATATAGAGAGCGGGGTCGAAGGCGTGATTTCCACGCGCGAGTGTTCATCGCGCGTGACACGTGTTGATGGTCGATGTGCGCACATACTCGATTGCATCGGCGGTGAAATAGTTTCGAAATGGATGCCGAGATGGCGTCTTGAAAGATAAAAAAGGAAAAGAAAAAGAAAAAGAAAAGAAGGAGAAGAAGAAAAAAAAACGGATCTTGTATTATGGAAATGAAAATGAAAATGATGGCACCCGTTCACAAAGGAATAGGAACAATGAGAAATAGCGGCCGTTGTAACGGTAATAATGCAAATGTTGATAACAGTGATGATGCTACAGATGATGGATATTGATAAGAACGCCGATATATAATTCATAGGCGGGCCGGATTTCTTTTTTTTAGGGGGGGAAGGGGGGAAGGGGTGTAGGTCGATAACAGTGACAGGAATAGCAGTGAGAAATGTCGAGACGTGGCGGTGTATCGGCTACGGAGACGTGTGGTGATTGTGGTGAAGGTTGGTGTTGGTGATGGTGGTGACGATGGGGCGATTGTGATGATGATGATGGTGGTAGTGATGATTACGATAATGATGCTGATAGTTATGACAGTGGAGATGAAGGTGGAAATGATTGTATCGATGGTGATGATGTGATGTGATTTAATTTGATGTGATGTGATGTGATGATCAACAAGGAGAGGACCCGGATGATGAGTCCATCCACCTATGGGCGAGGGGTGGGGTGGGGGTGGGGGCGGGAGTCGCCTATGAGAGAGAGAGATGAGTGTGGGGACGGGGGGGGGGAGGTATGAGGAGGAGGAGGAGGAGGCGGTGGGGGAGTAGGGGAGGGTGCAAAGGGCGGGGGAGTGGGGGGGGGGGGTGAGCGCCTTCAGGTGACGGAGGGACTTTTAGAGGGCGTTGTCACCACACCGCGAAGGGATGGTGGTGATGATGATGATGATGATGACGGGGATGGTGACTGCCGGTGATATAGGGGGAGGAAGGTGGAGGTGGAAGACACACACGCACACGCACACACACACACACACACACACACACACACACACACACACACACACACACACACACACACACACACACACACACACACACACACACACACAAAGACAGACAGGCACACAACCAGACACACACATAGATACAGACAAACACAGAGAGAAGGAAAGGCGGAACGGGGGAGGGGGGGGTGGCAATTGCTTCCAACCAGGTATCCTTGAGAACAGGGGGGGGGAGGGAGGAGGGAGGCACCGTAGGGGGTGTACTTAGTAGCAAGTGTACTTCGCAATTACCCTCTCGGCGCCCGCGCGGCTGGGAATTATGGGCGCTCGCTCGCTGCTCGTGGGTGTGTATGTGTGTGTGTGTGGGGGAGGGGGGGCTGTGCCACGCGTCCGGGGGGAGGCTCTTTCGGGTTCCTGTTTCGAGTGCTCATTCTAGTTAGGATTCTTCTGCTTTGTTGTTGGTATTTTTTTTTAAATCCTCCTCCTCTCTCTCATTCTTTTCCTTCTGCTCTTTCTCCTTCTTCTCCTTCTCCTCCTCCTTCTCCTTCTCCTCCATCTTCTCCTTCAGTTCCTCCTCCTCCTCCTCCTCCTCCTCCTCCTCCTCCTCCTCCTCCTCCTCCTCCTCCTCCTCCTCCTTCTCCTCCTTCTCCTCCTTCTCCTTCTTCTCCTTCTTCTCCTTCACCTTCTCCTTCACCTTCTCCTTCACCTTCTCCTTCAAATTCTCCTCTTCTTTCCTCGCCTTAACTTCGACCCTTCCAAGATGGTAGCATGCACCCCACCCCCTTCCCCCCTTCCCCCTTCCCCCTTCTCCCTTTCCCCCTTCCCCCTTCCCCTTCCCCTTCCCCCCTCCCCCTCTCCCTTTCCCCCTTCTCCCTTCCCCCTTCCCCCTTCCCCCTACCCCTTTCCCCCTTCCCCCTCTCCCCTTCCCCCTTCCCCCTTCCCCCTCTCCCTTTCCCCCTTCCCCCTTCTCCCTTCCCCTTCCCCCCTCCCCCTCTCCCTTTCCCCCTTCTCCCTTCCCCCTTCCCCCTTCCCCCTACCCCTTTCCCCCTTCCCCCTCTCCCTTTCCCCCTTCTCCCTTCCCCCTTCTCACTACCCCCCTTCTCCCCTTCCCCCTTCCCCCCTCTCTCCCCATCTCCCCCCCCATTTCTCCCGCATGCAGTATTAACGCATGTCGGTATACGTGCGTCGTGCGAGCGTCGCCACGGAGCACGGATTATCGATCAAGACTCCACCGAAAATTGACGGTCGGCGCCGATAAATAAGAGGAATGTCCCCCCTCGCAAAAAAAGAAAAAAAAGAAAAGAAAAGAATAGAACAAGAAAGAAAGGAAGAAAAAAAAGAATGAGATGAGGGTCACGTGACACGCGACCTGGAACTTTCGAGAGCGGCTTTTGTGTCACGTGGCTCCGGGGAGGCGCCGAGGGAGGGGGAGGAGAAGGGAGGAGGAGGAGGAGGAGAAGGAGGAGAAGGAAGAGAAGGAGGAGAAGGAAGAGAAGGAGGAGAAGGAGGAGAAGGAGGAGAAGGAGGAGGAGGAAAGGAATAGATTAAGAGAGTAAGAGAGGAGGAGGAGGAGGAGGAGGAGGCGCCGAGGGAGGGGGAGGGGAAGGGAGGAGGAGAAGGAGGAGTAGGGGCTGCTGGTAGCGTTCATAATTATTATTTTTTAGAAGTTGTGGTATTAATTATTATTATTGTTTTTTATCATCATCACAATTATCAATCTTTATTATGACTATTATTATTATTATTGCTATTATTGTTGTTGATGGTATTGATATATGCTCCTCTTCCTCCACTTCCTCTTCGTTCTTCCCCCTCTCCCTTCCCCCTTCCCCCTTCCCCCTTCCCCCTTCTCCCTTCCCCCTTCCCCTTCCCCCTTTCCCCTTTCCATCCTTTCCACCCTTTCCCTCCTTTCCCCCTTCCCCCTTCCCCCTGCCCCCTTTCTCCCTTCCCCTTCCCCTTCCCCTTCCCCTTCCCCTTCCCCCTTCCCCTCTCCTTTGCCCCCCCCCACCCCCCCGTCACGGCGGGCGGGGTTCGCAGGGCGCACACCCGAAGGCTTGAGATTATTGCAAGTTGCAGGGGAATCGAGCGGATCTTTTGGGCGCTTCGTGGGTTTTACCGCATCGATATTTTTCGTTATTCTTTGTTTAGTTATTTATTTTTACTATCGTTGTCTTCTTCCTCCTCTCCTTCTCTTTCTCCTTCTCCTTATCCTTCACCTTCACCTTCTCTTTCTTCTCATTTTCTTTCTTCTCATTCTTCTCATTCTTCTCTTTCTTTTTCACCTCCTCTTTTTCCTCCTTCTCCATCTCCTCCTTCTTCTTCTTCTTCTTCTTCTTCTTCTTCTTCTTCTTCTTCTTCTACTTACTCCTCCTCAACCTCCCTTCCCTTTCCCTACTCTTCCCCCCTTCCCCTTACCCTAACCCTTTACCCCCCCCCTCCCCCCCGCGCCCATTCTCCGTCCCTGAGCGAGCAAATTGGCCGAAAATCACGGGTCTTTACGGCGGCACTTCGCCTTGACAGTGACTCGCCGTCATGTCAAGCGGCGACTGGATCAAGGACGTGACGGAGGAGGGAGGAAGGGGGAGGGGGGAGGGGGAAGAAAGGGGTAAGGGGGAAAGGAAAAGAAGGGCGGGAAAGAGGAAAGCGAAGGAGAGGGAGTTGGGGTAGGAAACGTGGGGGAGGGGGACGGGGGGGGAAAGGAAAGAGGGGGTGGAAGAGAGGAAATCAAAGGAGAGGGAGTTGGGGTAGGCAAGGAGGGGGAGAGGACATAAAAAGAAAGGGTGAGGGGTGGGGGAGAAGAAAGGAGAGGGGAGAGTAAAGGAGGGAGTGAAAATGCTAAGGAGAGGGAGGGGGTAGGAAAGGACAGGAGCGGAGGGAGGGGAGGGGAGAGGAAAGAGATGGGGAAGAAGAGGGGAGAGGGAAAAGTGATCATAGCAATTATAGTAGTTTTGCAGAAATGATGAAAATAATATAAAATACAGGCTAGGAAATAGACAAAAGGCCAATGTAAAAAAAAGTGACAAGGAAGAAGATAAAGAACATAAAAGAGACGCAAAGAAATAAGGAAGAAACAAACATGATAAATAAAGATAAGGAAGTAGAAGCTCCCACAGTAACGGAGGCAGCGATATAAAGTAAGCAGTGTGCGAACCGAGTATGTGTGTGTGTGTGTGTGTATGTGTGTATGTATGCGCCCGAACGTGAGTACGTGTGTAAGTCCATGTGCATATATGACAAGCCCGTCGAAGGGTCGTCGACGCAGACACGGATCGAACCTCTGGCTGGTCGGGCGCGCTGTCGTGTCGAGTAGTCGGTCAGTCGGTCGGTCGAGTCACGGTCGAGTGTTGATTTTCGATATATTTTTTCCAGTTTTTTGTTTTTGGAAAGCGAGGTGACTTTTTTTTCTCTTCTCGAGTGGTTCGATGGTATACTGTGTGAGAAGGAAGGAAAGAAGGGAGGTAAGGGGAAGGAAGGAAGGAAGGGGGAGAAAAGGAGAGAGAAGAATTAGAAGAGTTGTCGGAAGCGAAGGTGGAAGAAAGAATAAGAGAGAAAGGAGAGGAGAAAGGACATAATAGAGAAGCATAAAGGATACATCATAACGCAGAAAGAAACAAACAAAGATATATATCATATAAAGAACAAAAAATACAAAGAAAACCGAATCCAAACAAGAAAACCGACGAACAAAAACAAATTAAAAGAAACTTAAAAAAAAAAGAATAAGAGGAAGAGGAAGAGAAGACCGCAGGATCCAAGCGGAAAAGTGAGGAATAGAAAAAAAGGGAAATAGAGAAAGAAGGCGATTACGGAACCCGGGAGAGACGAGACGCCCTCCGGAACCTCACCGCTTCGCCGTGTGAGGGTCTTCCTCTCTCTCTATCTCTCCGCCGAAGCCCTTGGAGAACTCGCCATGAACGCCAACGAGGTCATGTCGGCCGCCACCGAGGTCAACCTCAACCAGAGGCCG
>BOPN01001413.1:140000-145000 GCA_017312705.2 Penaeus japonicus
AGAGAGAAAGAGAGAGAGCAGGAAAATAAATCCCACCAAAGGGGAGTGAAAGATCAAAAGAAAAAGAAGAAACATCGAAAGAGAAGAGAAAAGAAAAGAGAAAAGAGAAGGTGAAAAGTCGTGTTTGCGAGGCTTTGCTGCTTTTGCTTTCCTTGCGCGTGTGCGGGCGCGCGGGCGGGCGGGTTGGCTTTGGAGAGGGGGGAGGGGGAGGGGAGGGGTCGGTGTCAAGGGCGCCATTGACATCTGTGAAGCGAGGGCGAGGGAGAGGGAGAGGTGGGTGTGGAATGGGAGTTGAGGTGAGGAGAGGTGAGATGAGATGAGGTGAGGGGATGTAAGGTGAGGTGAGGTGAGGTTAGGCGAGATAAGATGAGAAGAGATGAGGTTAGGTTAGATGAGGTGAGATAAGATGAGAAGAGATAAGGTTAGGTTAGATGAGGTGAGGTGAGGTAAGGTGAGGTTAGGCGAGGTGAGGTGAGGTGAGGTGAAGACAGGTGAGGAGAGGAGAACAAAGGAGAGCAGAAGGGAAGAGAATAAAAGAAGAGAACCGGAGTGAAGAGAAGAGAAAAGCAGAGAAGAGAAGCGAGACGAAGGAAAAGGAAGAGGTATGAGAGGCAAGGAGGGAATAAAAGTAGAGAGAGAGAGAGAGAGAGAGAGAGAGAGAGAGAGAGAGGGGGGGGGCAAGGATAATAGTACAGAAAGGGATGTGGAGGAGGGAGATAAAGAGGGGGGGGGGGAGGAGAGGTCATTTTATTTAATTAAGGCCGAATAAAAGCATCGCTTTGGATTTGCTTCTTCGAGTCGTTGTTGGGCGGCGCTTGACTCTCGCCGAAGGGAAGAGAGTTTTGCTTTTGTTTTGAGTGGCTGCTTGCTTGCTTGCTTGGTTGGGTTGGGTGCTTGGTTTGGTTGGTTGTCTTTAGGGGTCGCGTTTGGTTGTTTACTTGGTTTGGGTTGTTGGTTTCTTCTTTTGATTTTGTGTTTGTTTTGTTACTTTCTCTGTGTTGATGTTTCTGTATCTTGTTGCATTCGGATAACGTTTACACTCATTTTCTCTCCGTCCCGAATCTCGCGCAGTCCCTCTCCCTTTATCTCTCCCTCTCCTACCTCTCCCTCTCCCTCTCCCTCTCCCTCTCCCTCTCCCTCTCCCTCTCCCTCTCCCTCTCCTATCTCTACCTCTACCTCTACCCACCCTTTCCCTCCGTCCCTCCCTCTCTCCCTCCCTCCCTCCATCCCTCCCTCCCTCCCCTCCCCATGCCCCCCCTATGCCCCACTCATGCCCCTCCCCCCTATGCATCTGAAACGAAACTCCGAATGCCGCAACGCCTCGCTCGGGGGGAAAAAAAGTAACCCATTTCCAGAGGCTTAAGAAACACGCCACGCCGCCGTTTGGAAAGAGCGAGGGAATCCGTGAGTTTGTGGGCGTGTGGGCGTGTATGGGGGGAGGGAGGGGGAGGGGGGAGGGAGAGGGCGATGGGACGGATGATGAGGGCGTGGTGAATGAATGTATGGATGATGGGTGGATGGATGAATGTGAAATGGATGAGTGGGGGGGGAAAGGGTAAGGAAGGTTGGTGATGTGTGATGGATGATGGATGGATGGATGGATGTATGGATGGATGTATGTATGTGGAATGGATGAGTGGGGAAAGGGTAAGGAAGGTTGATGATGTGTGATGGGTGATGGTATGTGGAAGAGAGAATGAGAGAGAGAGATTGCGTAGCAGGTAGGTTGCAAGAATGAAAGCATGGCAGGACTGCGTGGTTGAATGGCAAGGGATGAATGATGAAGGATGGGTGAATTAACGTGTGTGAATGAAAGGCAAACGGAGAACGGAAAAAAAGATGATGAATTGTGAGTTGAATGATGGATGAATGAGAGACACAGAGAAGACAAAGAGATGAAAAAAATAGATAACAATGATGAAGGAAGGGCCGTGTGACCTCTAAGGGGTGTACCTGGAGGGGCGGGGAGGGCGGGGGAAGGGTGAGAGGGAGGGGGAAGGGGGCACTTCATTTGCAATTCACGCGAATGCAACTGGTTTTCGTCTTCCGCCGACGCTGGGAAAGGTTGGGGATCGCTGTCTTCTCTCTCTCTCTCTCTCTCTCTCTCTCTCTCTCTCTCTCTCTCTCTCTCTCTCTCTCTCTCTCTCTCTCTCTCTCTCTCTCTCTCTCTCTCTCTTCTCTCTCTCTCTCTATCTATCTATCTATCTCTCTCTCTCTCTCTCTCTCTTTCTCTCTCTATCTTCTCTCTCTCTCTCTCTCTCTCTCTCTCTCTCTCTCTCTCTCTCTCTCTCTCTCTCTCTCTCTCTCTCTCTCTCTCTCTCTCTCATATATATGTGTGTGTGTATACACATATACACACATACATATATGTATGAGTGTGCGGAGGGGGGGGCGTCTGGAGGGCATCTGCATCTCTGTTCTTGCTTCCTTATTCTTTATTCTTTTTATTTCTTTATTAATCGCCTGCCTCTGTTCCCGCCTTTTCCTCTCAGGAATCTCCAGATCTCTTTCTTCGTGTTCCTCTTTTTGGAATGCATTTTACGTCGCCAAGAGACCGAAATCCGATGATCAAGGATGGAAAGGGAAACCGACGAGGAAAGCAAAGAAACAAAGCAAAGAAAAAACTAGAAGAGGCAGAGAAGGAACAAAGAGATAAAAAGGTGTTGCCAAAGTGCCTCGCTCGCGCCGAGATAAAGGCCACTTCCTCGCCCATACTCCCTCCCTCTCCCTTTCTTTCTCTCTCTCTATCTCCATCTCTATCTCTATCTCTATCTCTCTTCCTCCCTCCCTTTCTCCCTCTCTCTCTAATTCTCTCTCTATCTCTCTTTCTTTCTCGCCCCCCACACGCATCCCCCTCTCTACCCCCTCCTCCAAACCCGTTCTCTGTACACGAAGGAAATGTTTCTGGGGCACATCCGGCGAGGAGGAGGAGGAGGAGGCTCTGGAGGAGGAGGAGGAATAAGTATAATGATAATGATAGTGATAAATGATGGTATTTGTAATTTTGATAATTGTTATGGATATGATGATGATGGTGATGACGATGATGATGATAATGGTGATGATGATCATGATGGTGATGGTAATGGTGTTGATGATTGTAATAATGATGATGGTGATAATAATAATGATGATAGAGAAGGTAAAAAAGAGGAAAAGGATGGTTATGATGATGATGATGATGATGAAACCGATGACTATGACGAAAAAAGGAAACAATAGGGAAAGAAAGATGAAAGAAAGAGGAGGGAACGGAGGAGGAAGAGGAGGAGGGGAGAGGAAGTGGACCAGTTACGTGGACCCGTTAGGATGGGGGTTTGTGCGCGCGGGGTGAGGGGGGGGAGGGGGTGGGGAGGGCGTTAAGGGAAGTGGGAAGAGGTGGTAGAATGTGGAAGGGAGATATTATGAGAGGTGGAAGACAAAGAGAGGGAGGCAGATAGGGAGAGATGAAGGGAGACAGAGAGATGGCGGGGGGGGGGGGGGAGCTAGAGGGAAAAAGAAAATAGGGGGAGGAGGAGGAGGAGAAGGAGGAGAAGGAGAAGGAGAAGGAGAAGGAGAAGGAGAAGGAGAAGGAGAAGGAGAAGGAGAAGGAGAAGGAGAAGGAGAAGGAGAAGGAGAAGGAGAAGGAGAAGGAGAAGGAGAAGGAGAAGGAGAAGGAGAAGGAGAAGGAGAAGGAGAAGGAGAAGAAGAGGAAGAGGAAGAAGAAATCGAATAGCGAGGGTAGAAGGAGGTGGATGGAGGGGGAAGAGAGGGAGTGGCGAGAGGGGTTTCAAAAAGGATAATGATCCTTCCGTGAGAAGGACGAAGCGTGCAATCCCCAGCGACGCGACGGCGCAAGGTTGCAATACGCCGAGCAGGGCAAGTGGAGGGCGGCCGCCGCGCCTCCTGCGCCGCAGCAGGCATGGCATGACAGCACGTGACGCGGGGACTGCCAAGGGCGGCCCACGCGGGGGCGAGACGTACGCACTTGCTGCCGCGCACGCACGCACGCACGCACCGGCTCATACGCACTTCCGAATTCTCGCTTGCACGCACGCACACGCGCACACACACACACACACACACACACACACACACACACACACACACACACACACACACACACACACACACACGCACACGCACACGCACACGCACACGCACACGCACACGCACAGACACACACGCACAGACACACACACACACACACACACACACACACACACACACACACACACACACACACACACACACACACACACACACACACGTGTGTTGTCTGTGCGTGTTTATTTGTTTGTTTGTTTTTTATTTGAATGTTTGTATGTATAGTTGTTCATTTGGGGCAGCAGGCGATGCGTATTTGAACAAACAAAACGGCCGCCCGCAGAGGCACGCGTTAGAGATCACAGCCGTTGCCTTCGTTTAGCATCTCCTTTTGTTTCATTTTCTGCTCTCGGGGATCGTTTTCACTCTGGCGATGATGTTGCAGATGTCGAGTAAAAGACGGGGGCGCGGCGGCGGGGAAGATAGCCATAGACTCAGTAGCTCCGGAGTCCTCAGTTGACCGCGGCCACACCGGTTGCCCTGATTTGACCGGGCTGCGGTATTGGGATATTGAAAGACAATATCTACTCTAGTTATAATCCCCGCCTCTAGGCTCTCTCTGTCTCTCTCTGTCTCTTTCTCTGTCTCTCTCTGCCTCTTTCTCTCTCCCTGTCCCTATCTCCCTGTCCCTATCTCCCTGTCCCTCTCTCCCTGTCCCTCTCTCCCTCTCTCCCTCTCTCCCTCTCTCCCTCTCTCTCTCTCTCTCTCTCTCTCTCTCTCTCTCTCTCTCTCTCGCTCGCTCTCTCTCTCGCTCTCTCTCGAGCGCGCGCGTGTAGTCTTCGGTTGATCGCGTTGACACTCGTGATCCTAAGTTGACCTCGTTGACATGTTGCACGCGAGAGCTTTGTCAGTGTGCCAATCTGTGGGTCCGATTCTGAGGGTGACAGTAGGAGGGGACGGTGGGAGCGGGGAGG
>BOPN01001413.1:167500-175000 GCA_017312705.2 Penaeus japonicus
TCTCTTTTTTGTTTTTTTATTTTTTTTTATCTGTAGCTTAATTTGGTAGAGATATGAGAATGATCCAGATTTAGTTTTCTCTTAATGATTTTGTAATTTTTTGAAAATAACAAACAAACTTTTATTTGTCTTGTTAGACCTTATGCAAATACTTTACCTTCTTATTTTCAATATTTCTCAGTCTCTTCAAATATGATTTATTTATTGCAATTTTTTCTTTGTAACTGATACACCAAGTCACAGTTACCCTAATCAACTTCCACTTCAGAAGCTTAGGACAGAGGAATGTTTTCTTTCAGCAATCTGGTGAAGGGCCAAGAAAGAGGGCCTCAACGGGAACCGAAATGGGAAGCCGCGAGAGAGGAAGCAGCGAGTCTTCGACGCGCAGCGAACGCTCTGACACAGTCAGCCAAGGGGACGACACCACCAGCCAAAAGTCCGACCCGTCACCACTGGTCAGTTCCGTTGATGTCTTGTCTTGGGATTTATTTTTATTTTATTTTTTTTATTATTATTATTTATTTATTTATTTATTTATTTATTTATTTATTTATTCATTTCACATTTTCTATATGGGTTTACTTTCTCTTTAATTTACTTTTTTATAGTATTATTTTTCCCTTCTTCCTTATTGGTTTAACAGTAAGATATGTGTGAGTTTAGAGGTTTAATTTCTAAAGAGGAAAAAAAAAAGGGTAAGAGTTAATAATAACCTCACTATCCCACAAAGCTGAAAGTGTAATAGATATGATTAGGTTTATATTATTAATCAAGGAATTAGATGCTATATTCCATGAAGTTAATAACCTGCTTATTTATAATTTTTTTTTGAACGAAAACAAACTACGTCATTAAGTGTGATTATATGTGATTTGGTCTCAGATTTTGATTCTGATTTTGGAAATGATGAAATAAATGGCCTGTGTAATTTGGTTTACAAAGATACACAGGTGATGTAAAAGTTACAATTTGGTAGAATTTTTGAGAGATTGTGTTCAATAAAAAGCACTGTTTGAGTAAGGATTTAGGTGCTTACTGATTGATTATGGCCCATTTTTTGATACATAGCAAGTTACATATTATATGGATTTTATGTGCAGCCTCATTGTAGCAGTGCAGTCATTCCTCAGAAATTTTTAAGAGTCTTTGCGTTGAAAGCGTGTATATTTAAAGCAAATGATAGCCTTGGTACATTGATAAGCACTAATGTCACTATCTCATACAGCCACCAGTATAAATGGTGCTGCTGATTATTTTTGCAGAAACAAAAGCATTGAACATTGGTATCTAAACATAATTTCAACTATTCCTGGCCAAGCACCTGCCAGCCAAAGCATCATTCGTTCAGGTACAACCAGCTGTTATTCCGGCAATAGTTCCATTTGCACTCTTGGGCGCACATCCACTTCATAAGTACATAAATAGTGTTGCTGACAGCCCCCCCCCCCTCCAGTTTTTTTTAAAGCTGTACAATGCACCATCGCTAGTTTAGAAAGTCAGATCTGCAAGCTTCTGAATTGTTGCAGTTAAAATTGGTGCCATACCAACTGCTGCCAGTGCTACTAGGATAAGATTGAAAAATGCGTATGATTCTGCTATTACGTCTAGCCATCTAACCACACCACACAGCAGGCAGTACCAGGACACACTTTTCTGAGTGAAGATATGTAGATTTGTGCAAATTATGAGCTTGCTAATGTTGAGTTTCTCAGGAAGTTGATTAACTCTGTGCGGTTATTTCCATTGATTTATGCATTTATTATTTTATTTTTATAAGGACGAACCTACTTGGTCAAGAATATTGGCTACTGGTTTTGCACCAAGTCCAGTTGCTTAATCTTTTCTTTTGTATCTATCAATACTCTCTCTCAAATGAATATTACCAAACACAAAGTTTTTTTTTTTTTTTTTTAATAATAGCTCTCCCTGCCTTAAAGAATTTATATTTACTGTTGTTTATGGAATATACAGATAAGATAAATATTCCCATGTTTATCTCTAGACAATACTGATTTTGTAGATAGGCAGTTAAATGCACACATCGCTTACTGTGATTCATATTGTTTTTATATTTTGTGATTTACATACCTGCAGTTGATTGTGACTTTGGTGGCATTTATAAAGCACATATTTGTATTTTTAACTTCTGTTTGGTGTTGGGCGTTGATCTTATTTCTCTGTCTCCCTTCATGCTGATTCACAGAAATTGGAATATTTGAATCTCGTAAGTACTTGTTGATGTCTTGTGTTTGCATGCTTGCAAGATGCACCGCAGTCTCACAAAGTGTTTCTTTCCATGATGTGTGAGTGCGAGACTTTCTTTTCTTACTGATACTATTGTGCATGGTTTATTTGCCATTTCTGTGTGTTAATGTTGATTTCTTCAGCATATTTCTAGTGCACATTTTCAGGACAATGTTTTTCTTTTTCTATTTTGTTATTATTATTCTTAAGCTGTTGACTATTTAAAAAATCAGTTTCAGATTGAATGTGTCATATATTCAATTATATATATATATATATATATATATATATATATATATATATATATATATATATATATATATATATATATATATATATAAAGCAATGGTCTTTGTATTCCTCTGTATGTAGTCAGTTCATCTAAGAAGCATTGCTTTTAGCACGTTAAGTTATTGTTAACTTGTGTGTACTAAGCTTTCGAAATACATTCACGACCTGTGGCTAAACTGCTTCCTATAGGTTCTGTGTGTCCTGAGCCTGCTTGAAGGGACACTCCATTTCAAGTCAGATTGGAATAACAGTTTATGCTTGACGCTTATGCATATTGCAGTGAGATGATCGTTGTTAAGAATTTCAAGATTTTTTTCTCTATGCTTCCTGCTGCTTTATGTTGAGACTTCTTCATCCTTACTCTGACTTTCTTAATAACTACTAATGACAGCAATAGATTCGAAGAAACACTGACAACACTGACTG
This sequence comes from Penaeus japonicus, assembly GCA_017312705.2. NCBI lineage: Eukaryota > Metazoa > Arthropoda > Malacostraca > Decapoda > Penaeidae > Penaeus > Penaeus japonicus. The sequence continues at coordinate 170,462 of BOPN01001413.1, forward strand.
ATCTTCATTTGCTTGTTATGATAAAAGAGTGGACAGCTTAAAGCACCCATCCTTGTGTGGAATAACGCACGTCAACCTCTTCTGTGTGTGTGTGTGTGTGTGTATGTGTGTGTGTGTATAGACTTCACAGATGACTTGAAAAATAAACAGTGTTTTGTTTTATGTGTAGGATAAGAGGGATTACATTTTGATTTTTAATGTGTGTTTGACGTTTGAGTTGAATGAGTGTGGTTCGGTAAAAAAAAAGTTCATTAGCAATAAATGCAGTTTCAGAGACTGTATGATTTGATTTTTACTAAAGAACAATGTACAGAATTTAGATCCTAGGATTTTTTAAATATATTTTATTAACTTTGATATGATTGGAGCATATTCCAGTTACTGAATAGTATTAGGATAAAAATCAGTTTATTTGATATGAATATTACTTTGTATTTTAAGCACTGTTTTGTCCTAAGGTTTTATTGTATTCTACTTTTATGCATGGAGTAACACAATATTTTATATATATATATGTGTGTGTGTGTGTTTTAAGTTAAATACAGGAAGAACATAGAATTTAGCAATCAAAATCTTCAATTGTTTAGTGCATTATGATGTTTATAATATGGCTGTTATTATTGATTATGTATAAATGTTTGGTAAATGCATATCCACAAAAGAGGGAAAAGATCCATAAAAAGAAAGGACTTTTACCATATTACTGTTTAAAAATAATTTATTGTATCACATTTATTTATTAGTCTTATTGTCATAGATATAGTGTGTTTTTATGTGTGTATTCCAGTATTTTTTGTTTATCTTGCGTACATGTAATCATGTAATGTTTTCATTGTGTTTAAAATGAATAACTTTTGGTGATCCTTTACAGAAAGTTGTTTTAAGATTAATTAATTCTTGATCTGATCTGCGTTATAGGCTACCCCGCAGCTTGCTTCAAAACGCAAGAGTCTTCATGGAAGAAAGTTGAGGCCGCAGAGCGTTGTCGGTGAGTATATCTTGATAAGCAAGATGAAAAATTTGGCCCTATACATTTCATAACATCTGGTATTGTAGTTTAAGCATGCTTGCCTACTCTGCTTAAAGATATCTTGTATAATGGTAACTCTGATAGTGTAGTTTTATGCAGGAATATTTTCTCATGCTTTTGATTGCATGGTGGTGATCAGTATGCAGATTTTTAGCATGAATAGAATTTATGCTTTTCACTTGATTTCAGTGTTTTATCTCTGGAAGCAATGGTAGAGCTTGTAGATATACATTCTTAATTTGCCTGATTCCCATATACCACTAATCATAGAATTTGCATGAACCCAAGGTACAAAAAGGTCGCTTAAAGTGACAAGGCTTTTTTCCTCATCCAAATGCATGCTGACACCTTGGATTCCTCCTGTCCTTCCAGATTATGCTGACGTACACGCGGCCTTGAAACACCGAACTTCAGTCGGTCGATCTAGTGCAGAAAACTTTTTAAGTGAAGGAAATAGTACTGATAGCTTAGAAATTTTATGTAGGTCATCAGAGAGTTTAGGTATGGACACAATCATACACTGGGGCAAGGAAGACATTCTGACCTACAGAGAGGAGCTGCCAATGCCTCGTCCTCAGTCGTCCCTGCCCAATATTGGTCACAGGTCACAGGACTCGCCACACAAAGAATGTATGTCAAAGGGTACGTCATCTAGTCGTTTACTGGACTAGTCTGTAGCAGTGATTATAGGAATGGCTTCCAAAGAGATGTCGTTTATGGCTGTTGGACTATTCTAGAGAAGAGTAGAGTAATTCACACAACCAGATTTCTTATTAATAAAAGATCGATTTTGGAAAGAAGGATGGTAATGAAAAATAAACAAGAATGGAAGAAAGGACCAATTATCCCTTTCTTACAGTTGTAAAAATACTAGGATGGAAGATTTGAAGCTAGCATATCTGATTAAATATGACAGGAGTTTTTCAGCCATATTCTAGGTTGCATACATCAGGCCCACACCAATCCTGCACTGAACTGATGTCAAGATTTGTATTTTGGAACTTGGTGTTATCTGGTAGTTGCACTGATTAAGATATATGTGACACTGAAAGCAATTCTGTGGTATATATCCTTGTGTACGTATCAGTTCTCTATGTAGATAAACATATATGGAATAACTTTAAGAAGCCTGTAGTTACCCACAGTGATGTCAGTCATATGTTGCTTTTTTGGTTACATATCAATTATTGGTCTCTCACAAATTTTGGCCACCACTTTATACGACATAGGATTATTTCCATCTAATTATGTATGTAATAAATTTTTATTTTCAATTATATTAAAGTATCTTATATTGAGTATTACACTTAGAAGCCTGTAGGTGCTGGCAGTGGTCTCAATATTGTGGCTTCCAGGGGATTAGCTGATCGTTCTTATTCATGGAGCTGCACCCTTGGGTTCTTGTTGTAGGACTGTTGTGGGCTTGCCTCAAAGTGATATTCTACCTGGGTGCGTTAGCAAGTTACGAAGAGGTGCCAACTTTAAAAAAAAGCTTGATGTTTTGACAATTTGTAATCTTTATAGATTGTGACTTTAACATCATCTGTCACAGAAAAGGGCATTGTCCTAAGTTTTGTGGTATTGGTGGTTTGTTTTTATGAGCTAATCATGCATGAATAACTAGCTGTCAGCAAAACTGCTAATTTCCAAATATGGCTCTCCAAGGTCGAATAGAGGATTAATCGGAGGCCAGCTCACACTTCTTGCATTATGGGCCTTGGTCTAGTATGGGACTGGTGTGGCTTAGTGTGTGCGACCTAAAATATAGCTCTCTATCATAGGTGAATATATTACATATTGCTGTTATCACATTAGCCTTATTGTTAGAAAATTGCACTAACTTTTGACATTCTCATCACCTGTATTGGCTTAATTTTAGATCCAGGCTTTGGTATTAGAACTTGCCCATCTTCAGTCACTGCAAAATGTATATATAACTCGAGGAGGATTGAGTAATCAAAGATACTTGATGTTTGTACATATGAAGTGTATAGTAGTATTTTGAACATAATGATTTTTTGTTTTTTTATAGTCACTTTAATAATAATTTTGATGATCCAAAACAGTAACATGACAATGATTTACAAAAAAAAAAAAAAAAAAAAAAAAAAAGGAAGGTTGGAGAGTTTAGAATAGGTGTGCATAGTTTCAGGGAAAATATTTAGAGTAAGTCTTCTTTTTTTTCTTCTTCAGTTTGCATGATTGATTGATTGTTTATTCCCCCCTTCCCCCCTACCCCCCTTTTTAATAAAATTCCTGAAAGAAATTTCATATACTGAGTATGCATGGTTTACTCTATATGGGACCTTAAGACGTTCCCTGCTTGTCTGTCTCTCTCTGCTCGTGTCGTGCAATCTTTATAAAGGGTGTTAAACGGTGGATGATGAAGGGTAAAGAGGTTTGTCTTGAGGAGAGGGAATAATATGGTAATCTGAACTGAAACATAAATCCAGTTATGTCTCCGTAGATTGAAATTGTTGCAGAAGATGTAGGCAAGTGAAAGCTTAAATTATTTGTTTTGAATGTCAACAATGCATATGAAGTGCACTTTAACATAAAGTTGAATAGAGGCTTATTGATTATGTCATATGCACACGTACATTATAAAAGATGATTTTCTTCTGTTTAATTACTGGTTGTACAGTAAGCTAATCAGTTTTATGTAATATTTTCTCAATGTATAATTTTTTTTTTTTTTTTTAACTCATAATTTGTCTTTTTTTTAGGGAATTTAAATTACCTATTTTAATTTGAAGAAATATTCAGTCTTTTTTCACCCTTCAGTCACTTGACTAAGGTCATTAATCAGTTTAACACCCAAAATGTCGTCCGTTTTCTAGTGCGAATGGGGAGACGCCAGGTAGTGTGAATAGAACAGGTTGACTCTCCTAGAGCTTGTTTGTTTTAGGTTTGATGCATGCAGTATGTTTTCAGGCATTATAAGTGGTTTGACTGACGTAGACAGCAGTCAGTCCACGCGTGCAGCCAAGTCTGTTACGTTGCCCAACTATAGCAAGGAAAAGGGTAGGCTGCCATGACTTAGTTTTGACGTATTTCTATATATATATTTATTTATTTATTCATTTATTTATTTATTTATATATTGTCTTGGTTTTTGGCTATACTTCTCTCTTTTTTCCACACCCACTAAACATGAAATCATGAGAGAACAATCACATTTAATTACTTATAATTGCAGCTAGATTTCGTGATGTATTTCTTCTTATCAAGTACTTTTTGTTTTTCTGTCATATTTATATTTCATACTCATTCAAGCACCCATTCATGCACATGAACATGGCCATCTTTATGCAAAAATCTGCATGTGTACTACACCCATACCCACCCCATCCACACCCACACTTACACCCACACCCACACCCACACCCACACCCACTCACACTCACACCCACACCCACACCCACACCCACACCCACACCCACACCCACATCCACACTCACACCCACACTCACACCCACACCTACACTCACACCCACACCCACACCTAC
>BOPN01001413.1:180000-185000 GCA_017312705.2 Penaeus japonicus
CAAGGTCATACAATTTAAAGGGATTACAGAAGGAATGTGAATTAGAGCCTTTCGAGAACTGTTGACTTTGTTAGCTTTGTTGCGCATCTTAAAATTTTAAGTTGCTTTGTCTTGCTGAGTTGCCTGGCCATTGTCCTAAGAGCTTCTGAGATTTGCGCACTTGAGTTGGAATGATGTTTGATTTCTTTTCCTTTTCACAATCTTGGAAAGTAAAAAAAAATTATATTTTTTATATGTCAGTTAGTGCTGGATAGAATTCTTTTGTTTTATGATAGACTTTTACAATTGTGATTAGTTTTTCTTTCAAAGCAACTGGATTGAGAATTAAATGCCTTTGATGATAAGATATGCACCTTCCTGACTCAATTTGAGCATGGGCTGATTATGCAGACATGTCAATTGAGCAGAAAGTTGCTTGTGGCACCTTGGTTATTCTCTCATTGAATTTCTTTTACTTTTGTATTTTTTTATGCTTTTGACAATTACCTAGAGTTCAAGTTAATAATATTGTTTCCTCTTTGCAATGAAATAGCAGCAGTAGGACTCAACCAAAATGAAATTGCCCCAATGAGGGGAGCAAAGTGCCGCAAACTCACCGTATGCATTTGTCTGAAGCTTGAGAACTAGTGAATTCCCTCTGTTATGAAAATATAAACCATTTAATTAATGATATGTTATGTAATACATTCAGGTCTGGAGAAACACAGTTTGGTCAGTTTTGATGTAAAAGCAAAATTGTTACCTATCTAATAAAAAGTTTGAGAGAGGCATGTATACTTGCATGTATACACATGTTCATTCATTCACACACGATTGCATTCTCATGCTCACCCACACAGTCCACTCACTGATTCATCTAATCATTCACTCATATGTAACCCACCTCCTCACTTTTTTTTCCAACTCGATACACAAAGAGTTCAGCAAACCATCAAAACTGACTGAGCTCAGACTGGTTTAACGCACTCTCTTGTCATTTGTACTGCCTGGCTTCTCTGTTTTATTTGACCGTATGCATATGTGTGGGGCTCTCTCCAGGACCCAGCCCGAACACCAAGCCTGTGATCGCCGCCCTGAAACCTAAGCCCCCTCCCCCTCTTGCACCCAAACCGCGTCCCAAGTCTGTCATTGGAGGAGACCAGAGAGCAGGTAAACATTGCGTCCGGGGGGCTTGTTCAGTGTGTAGGAACCAAAGATGGATTGGATTTGTGTAATTCTAAATGTATATGTGTGTGTGTGTGTGAATATGCGTACATTTGCATACACACACGGATATATATACATTTTTATTATATATATATATATATATAGTATCTGGATTGCATTATATATTTTTTTGTCTTGTCTTTATCTTTTTTTTTTCTTCTTCTTCTTCTTCTTCTAAAGAAGAGTTGCTGTTAATATGGATGTACTGATGGGATTCTATCAGTGTAGCAGTATTCATACTATTCCCAAAGCACATGCTCAGAGATTCCTTTATTAGCTCAGCTGGGGGAACAGCTGGTTAACCTTGCTCTAACCTGAACATCTCCATAATATACCCAGTCATACCTATATTTTAACCTATTTTATCTTATCCCTAATCCTCTTTTATATCTAACGTTATCTGGGATAGTCTATTTATCCTTTAACTAACCTGTGTTGTTATAACCTTGTCTTTTTTATCCTTATTTGTGTCTGTTCTCTTTTTTCAACTCTAAATTAACCCAAGACCCTATCACAAAGCTTTGACAACGTTCAAAGATATTCTTTTAAATGGGATGTCAATTTTTTTATGATTTATAGAAGAAATGCCCATAATCTGAAAATGTTTATATTACTGCTGCATCTTATGTTCTCTGTACTGAGCAAGTTCCAAATGAGTTGTTGATTTGGGTTTGTTTTTGTTTGGCATGTTCGAGATTGATTGGATTTATGTATTCCCACTTATTGGCTTTTTTCCTAACTGATTATCTGTCTTCACTTTCCTTCTTTTTCTCTCGTTCCTTCTCTTCTTTTCTTTTTCTAGCACTCAGCTGTTTCTTCTTCTTCCCTTCCTTCTTTCCTTCCTTCTATCCTTCCTTCCAACCTTCCAACCTTCAATGTTTTCATCATTCCATCCTTCTTTATTGCCATCCTACCTTTCTATATCTGTTCCTCCTAGCTTCTCACTCCCCAACCCACTTGTCTTCATCCCTCCTGTCCTTTTTTTCTTCCTTCCCTCCTTCCTTCCCTTCCTTCCTTCCTTCCTTCCTTCCTTCCTTCCTTCCTTCCTTCCTTCTTTCCTTCCTTCCTTTCTTTCTCATTCATTCCTTTCTTTTCTTTCTTCTTTGCCCAATCTCATTCTTCCATTTACTCAGTCAGTAGTACATGGCATCATCGAGACTGATATTTGCTCGTGTTTATTTTCTCGAATTTCGAAATGTTCAGAACAAAGCTGAGAAGAAAGTTTTGATGATAGCAAATATACAGACCCTGTTTAACCCTTTATATCCAAGGAGACCATGAAAGGTCCCAGATGCCATGATATTGCAGGGTGCCAAGGATATAAAGGGTTAAATTGACATGATTTAATGGGAAGACTGTAATCTACTGTGTTTTGTTGATGCTGTAGTAATCAACTCCATATAAGGAAAGGGATTACCAAATTGCTTAATGTAAGCTTGATTTTTACTTAATGTTTTGATTATTAAGGTTGCATTCTGCATGTAGAATTGTAGAAGTTGATGTGTAGTGAGTTGTTTTGCAGTTGTGCATCTTTATCATCATGCTACTCCCTCTGTGCTTATTTGCATGAAAGTGTAGAAGATAAAATTTGATTAATAATGTATTATATCCATAGAGACATGGTCGGATGTTTTAACCTGGTATATAGCCACAGTGTAATAACTGTACTACTTTATATTATGTCTTTGTTTATATAATTGTGTTCATGTTCTTTGTCATTTAACCCTCTCTGGACAGGTGGTACACTTCTGTACCGCTCATTCAAAAGCCCAGTGGCCGGGCGGCACAATATTGTGCCAGCCATTTAATTGATTTAGGCCTAAGCGCACGAAAGCCCCGGCATTGTGACATTCAAGGCTGGAATGCCCCTGTCGTGAGTGGGTTAATGTAATTCTTAATTGTTGATACGAACTTACTTATTGGTGTTAATGTATTACCTCCCTGGTTTGGTTAATTAAGAAGACAATGGAAGCAGTCAATGTTTTTGCACTAGTTAAGATTTATTGTTCTAATTGTTGGTGACAAAGAAATATTCATGCAAGAAATGTCAAGGCACTTCAGGTCTCCGTTTCACCTCTTTGACAACTTACGAGAAGCAGCTGCATAGAAGTATTTTTATTCATGGGTAATATGCCATTGTTGGTGTACTTTGGTCCATTTTTTGCTTATGTTTAAAGCTTTTAATGATGCTGAGAAGTATACACAAATACAAACATACATATTGTAGAGAAAGAGATACTTAAATAAATACAAACTGCATATGCATACATTACACATACACATACACTTGAAGCTTTGATTATGCTTAAGAAAGCTGTTGGCTTAGTGCAATGTGACAGACAGAATATCTGCAGATTGTTAAAATCGACAAAACAAATTTAAGTCACAATTCCTGTTTATTTGCTCTCTCTCTCTCTCTCTCTCTCTCTCTCTCTCTCTCTCTCTCTCTCTCTCTCTCTCTCTCTCTCTCTCTCTCTCTCTCTCTCTCTCTCTCTCTCATTTATATTCAATCTTTATTTACTAATATTTATGTTACTGTAGGGGAATACGAGTCCAGTGATGCCACAGAAGACGAGCAAACCAGTGCCCCAGTGAGGTCGGTGAGGGAAATGGCGGCATCCCTTGCCCGCAGTTCGGTTGGAGAGGAGGCCGGAGGCAAGAAAAAGTCCTCCTCCCTCCCCCGGAACACACCCCAAGCTGCCAACAGCGGTAAGTACGATTCCCTTAGGGTAGACGTAATTTTTTTAGCTGTATGTAAAATCATTTAAGAATTTATTATAAGAAAACAGATGTGACATATCTATAGAATTTAAGATAAAATTAAGATTGCTTTGTGATGCATTTTGAATTAGTGTGTCTTCCTCTTTTCATGTCAGGGACTTGTTACAGTTATGCAGATCTTGTTTCAGATGTCTGCAATGTTTAGATTTTACCTTAAGCTGATAAGCTAAAGTCTGGACATTTTCTAGGATAACTAAAAGGAAGCTCCTTTAAAGCTGTCATAGATAAAGTATATTTAAGTGACAAATTGTTCTTCTAGTCTTTTGCACTTGTTACGGGAAGTAAGAAAGGAGACATTCAGTATTTTTTTTCTTCTTCTTCTTTTAGCAATGACTGATATACATATACTCATATATTTCACATTAATATGATCCCAAAAATATTCAGCCAAAAATTAATTTTATTTGTGGAGTATTTTGTTTTCTGAAATCTCTCCTTGGCTCAGGTAAATAATCTCAAAATGCAAGTGCAAAACATTAGATAGTTCAGGATATGACTGTTTAGAAATTAAGAAATATATCTAAATATTGGCATTCCCTAATGCCATATTACAGTAAAATGGTATACATAATTTTAGCATGATACCATTAAGTGGGAAGAGCAAGTAAGAAACAGTTTTTATATGCCTGATATTGTCTCCTGTATGTGACAGCTTTGTGCTTCTGTATTGCCTAAGAACCATTCAGATATTTTTCTTTAGTTAAGGGTTTGGTATATTCATTGCTTCAGAGGATAGTCCTTGATTGACTGTGCCTTGAGTTCTGTCTTTTCTTTCTCAAAGTGTCTACAAGGACACTTTTTACACACACATACACACACACACATGCACATGTACTCTCTCTCTATCTCTTGATTTCTCTAACCACACACATACACATACACATACACATACACACACACACAAAACAACAAAAATAAACAAAAAGTAATATTTCTATATTTCTATTACTTGTTTTAAAAAAATTGTAAATCTGTCTCACAGTTCACAAGTAACAAAACATGTGTATCCAAGC
>BOPN01001413.1:190000-207500 GCA_017312705.2 Penaeus japonicus
CGAGGAGAAATAGTAATTCAGGGTGAGAAGAGTAGATCAAAGTGAGAAGTAAGGATTGTGCGTAGATTGGAGGTAGAGAGAAGGGGGAAGTAGATTGCTCGAGGGCTGGTTAGATGGAGGACGGACGGGAATGGAAGAAGTGTGGATTAGGGAGTGGGTGTTGGTGTTGAGCCTCATTGGAAAATGCATGGCCAGAGAAGAGTAGTGTGAGGTGGGAGGAAAGTAGAATGTGAATGAATTGAAGATCCAAGTGGAGAGAGGAAAATGAAGTAGATGAAGGTGGAGTAAGGATTGCAGATGAAAGCTTCGGGTAGAAAGGAAGACAAGCCCGTCAAGGAGATAGTAGAAAGTGTGCATTGAGGGAAGAGACGAAAATGGACTGTGAATTTAGAAAGGAAGAAGGGAACACTGCAGATAAAGGAAAAAAGGAGAAAGCAGATTCAACTGAAGGAATTGGATATTGAAAGCTAAATGGTGTATGAGAATAATGGGATAAGAAGAGTGACAAACTGACCACCTGGTTCTCTAGGAGAACTCTTAGTGGGATGGTCAGTCGATGGACTGAGAAAAAGAAATTGTACCCAATTAGTCCAAATGTATAGCAAATTGTGGGTTAGGGTAGGACAGCTTACCCCAAAACCACCAGAATAGGCTCACTTCATACATCAGTTTTATGGGTGCAGCAGCAAGCAACAGTTCAGGGCCACTTGGCAACCTCAGGCCATGCTAATCCATCTCAGTCCATCCCTGCCTGGCAGCAGGAGTCATGAACACACTTAACAGGAGTATTCAGAGATGCTGGTGTCTTCAAGGCCCTGATATTACCAGTCTTGCTGTATGACAGAGAGTCTTGGACTCTGTCTTTCTTGTAATCTTGTCGGGACTCCTTTTGTAACATGCCCTTATGCCCAATCATAGGGTATAGTTGATGGGATCATGTGTCCAAGCAACAGCTGCACGAATGAGACAGGCATAGGACCTGTTACTTGCTCAATCTGGTATCGCCTGCTCAGGCTTTATGGACGCTTTAATCACCAGGTTGTCTCCACTAGAGACAATCCTGGGTGAAGGAGGCCTGTGGGAACAACCAAGGAAGTAGTGTCTCGGGCAAATTGATCAAGCCCCCCCGGGAGGAAGTAAGGATGAGCTGTGCCCCTTCCTGGCGGCTTGCTAGGAAGGATCTTGTCAGGGAATGTCTCCCACCATTTGCCCCCTGATTGATTGATTGGTGATAGGAAGATGAAATGAAGTAGTGTGAAAGGTGGAAGAAGAAGGAAAGAGAGAAAAATTGGTGTAAATGATTCCGGAAATTAATCAAGATGGAAGCGTATGCTCTTAGAAATAGAGCTAATTATCTTTGAATGGGATTGTACTTCTGGTGAAGATAAAGTAGCAAGTATAGACTAGTGACACTAGTAGTACCAAAGGGCCCTATTAAATATGTAGTGCAATGTCTTTAGATATTTTGTGAATGTAGGGAAGGGGAAAAGTGTATCTTTATATTTGAGTGTGTCTTAGTGAGGGAGTAGAAGTGTAATCAAGCTCTTTTGTGCAAAGTAAAAAAGCAAAAGGTTGTTGTTATCAGTAATGAGGATGTTAGTGTTGATACTTTTATAATCATTATAGTGATGGAATTTTAATTTTCGTTAACATTATCATCATAAGCTTTACTTTCATTGCTATCATTATTTTTGTTATTGATATTAAAGTTTTTGTTTTCATTGTTATTTCTGTTTTAGTATTATAATTGATAGTGTTACTTTGTTAATATGTTATATTGTTAATTGTTTGGTTATCATTGTTAGTGTTATTTTGTTAATATTGTGATAGCTGGGATTAACTTTAGTTTTGTGTCGTTCATTTATTGTCTTTATGAATGATAGTGTGATTTTTAATAGTTTCTGTAACTAAGTGTTACTATTATTGTGAATTTAATCTGTTACTGTGTTTTTTTATTGCATTTTGTGAATGCATAGGTAACTGTTGTGTTTTTTTTCTAATAGAAATCTAAATAGAATAATTATTAACAATGTCTAGTATACCCCTCTAGTACAGAGGTTATGTGTCACTGTAGATAATTGACATGTATAAAGAAAGAGAGGTAGATTTAGAGATAAATGTTTTTTAGTTTTTTTTATTATCATCATTACAGGCTGTCCTAATTTGCCTGCCCACTGCACCTGCATGTTGTATTTGTTATTTGTAAGGTACAGGGAGATAAGTTTAATTATATGTGGAATATAGTATGTCTTTATAACTTTAAGTAATCGTTTGGGTAGCATCACATTATTGTTATTTTTAATGATAGCTGCAGTCAGAGATGGTGTTTAGTTTTAGGCTTATTAGTTGATATAAGATTGAATCTTGCAAGAAAAGAGTGAACAGAGATTAGGTATGTAAGTATGACACACTAATTGAGAGTAATATTAAGGATGGTTATAGATTTTAAAACTCCTTCAGCCATATGCATCTCTCGTCCTAATTTAATCTTTACATTAACTTTCCCCTTTTTTGCATATATTGCTGGCATTTTTTGTAAAATATTTCAGCCAAAATAGAACTGAGTCTGTGTGTTTGGTGTTCAGTGAAATAATCAGTGGAATTATCCATAAGAACGGTAAAGGAAGTATAAGTAAGAACGCAGTTTTGTAGATATATGTGAGGTAATTTTGTTTATGGAACCTCATTGTGAAGAAGAAATGGCATTTGAAATGTAGAGTCAGATGTCTGTCTGTCTGTCTGTCTTTTGAGAGATTCACTTGTTCTTATTTATGCCTCTGTTACCAGTTTTCATAAATAATGGATATGACATCTTGCATCAGTTTAGATCAGTGTGCAAGCTCACATTTTGTTCTTGCTCCGGCACCTACCATGCATAACGTGTTCACGGCCCTGCGATCATTCCTTTTTACAGAAATTCCAGCGTGCTTTGATTTAGGTCATTGAGATCTCAACACTTGGTTGAAAGGGATGATCGTCTTCTGTCCTTCTTTATATAGTTCAGACTCCTTTATTTTCCATTTTGTTGATGGATGTTACTGATAGATGATTAGCATATTTATAGCAGCATTTCAAATGTACAAATATCTTCATGCAAAATTTGAATGCATAGCATTATTATGAATATTACTTTCAGCAAATATTTGAGATTGTGCCATGGTGGAAAGGAAAGTTTTTCTTTATCTTGTCAGAATTGAAGGTTTGATTCAAGAGAGAAAAGAAAGGTCATCCATGCTCATTTATCATCCCTGCAACTGCTTCTTTGCTTATTAGGACAAAAAACACGAGTAGGGAAAGGGCTGGCCTTTGTTTTCCTTCCTTTGTGATTCCCCTGTTCCTCCCCCCCAGGAGCTGGAGGAGACGTGGGTGGACGGTGAGCAGAGCACGGGATCGAGCGCAGGCCCCCCCCTGCACCGGCAGACGTCACACAAGCACGTCCTCACCACTGATCTAGCACTTGAAGATGTTGTTAATGTTTGATTGTCAGAATTGTTATTTTGATGAAGGATTTTTCTTTTTATTTACCATGTGACATTGTTTTATGGTGTTTTTCCCATTCCATCTTAGATGGAACTACTTTTATTGCCGAGGCATAATAATGGTAATATTCATCGCGACAAGTGATAGAAAAATTTAATGTTGCTTGATCATGTAACTGGCCATACAGTTTCCTTTTCCAGTGAAGTGAGTGTCATTTGCAGTATTTTCCTTTCAAGGATAAACGGCTTTCTTCATGATCGTAATTCGTAAGGCTATGAAGGGAATTTTATTTATTAATTTTTACTTTGGTTCATATAGTTACTTGTAGTCTGCTTGGATGGCAAGACTACTGCATCTACACAACCACAGAGTCATATGTAGAAGATGCCATGATGCCATGATGCCATGTTGGTAGAGGCATCATGGTGGGACGGCAGACGCGTGAGAAAATCAAATGCATTAGCGTCATGCTTGCTCTTTTGCAAAGGTCATGATGAAGGCATTATGATTGGACTTTTTGGGAGATCAATATACAGCTCAAACTGTTCATACATTTGCATTTAAAGCCACATTTTTTTGAGTCTTCTAACAGGCTTTCACTATTAAGGATAATCCTTATATGTCTGTATAAATGTCAATATAGATAATGTATAGTCAAGATATAGGTCACTGCCAGCATTGGTTATTCAAAAGGTCATTCTCGATGTACATAATAGCAGCACAAAATTTCTTGTAGATGAGGAATTGCATTTATAAATCATTATTTGTATGTAGGTTTCCCATCTTCCAAAGCACGGGACGCGTTTCTTTCACGATTTGTTGGTCAGTACGTAGGTTATAGTGACTACAGTTTTTTAAACCTTTGAGATTTTGCTAGAATTGGATGAAAATAGTAATAAGATTAAAAGAAAACAGTGGGGAAGTGAGGTATTAGAACCCATGTATTTTCTCTTACTATAAACTTTTCAAGGAATTCACATTAGAAATTTTGACATTCATTAAGTAGAGGAATTGAAGTCCTTTTAACAAGTTTCTTCAGTCTTGACCTAAAGTTCTCTCAAGTGATTGTACTGCAATTGATCTTTTACTAATGAGCTTTTAACCACGTTAAGTTTTTAATTTTATGACATTTGTTTTCCCTACAAATGCAAGTACTTGTTTGTGTATATGACCGAATTGCATGTAATGTAGTATTTTATCATTGTTTTTTACTGTGAATGGATTCGAAAAGCACTTTGGGAAATTTTCCACATGAAGAGTTGCCAGGTTTAAAAAAGGAACTCGTAAGTAGCTTTGTTGAAATATGCATTTTTGTGCATTGCATTTTATGTTTACAAGCAGTTTGTGATGATTATTATGAATAAAGCATCCTTCTCTAGACGACATGTTGATAGTTAGGTCAGTAATACAATTTGATTAATAGTCAGGATAGATTGTTAGGTGATGATATTTGAATGTAATTAAGTGTTTTTCCTTTTCTTTTTTTTTTTCCTTTTTTTCAACAAAGAAAAAGTATTAAGTGCAATCTGTTTTATGTCAGCAGTTTATAAAGGATTTACTATCAGTATGTGGCTTCCCGGTCACATTGTTTGTAATGCTTTGCCTCAATCTACTGGACGTTGAAAGTGGACAGTGTACTGTGTGGAGCCTGTCTATAACAGGCGTGATATAAATATTGTTACTAAAGTAAGAGTTGTATGCTTGCTCTGTCAGAAATGCATTGCAGCTTATGTACAGCTTGTTTTGTTAAGAAAAAAAAAAGAAAAAAAAAAAAAGGTCTGTCAGAAGAGCTTTGTGCCAAGAACAGTTGCAAGAGAAATTTATACTCCTCGGTAAAGAGCTGCGGATGTCTTTTTATGTCTTGTCGTGTTATGATTGTGATTTACTGCGCTGATTTTGAGGGTTCCTGATAAGTGGATGATGATGATGATGATGTGGTGTATCTGTGATGAATTTAGCTTGTGGTGTGACTTTAGTTGGTAATTTGATTATGACAGGCAGTTTTTTTTTGTTGTTGTTGTTTATTTTTGGGGGCAAAAAGATAAGAAATAAATAATAATATATATATATATATATATATATTTGCATTAGCTGTGGAAACTTTCCTTCCGTCTTCTCCTGGGCCTCGGAGAGCACACCACACGAGGACGACAACTGTGGATTTTCAAGGTGGTCATTTGGTGGGGAAATGTTTTGAAGGATTTCAAGGAATGGAAACCTCTTTTGATTCCAATTTCATTTTTTTTTCTTCTTTTTATCCGAAAAGGTGTAAATGGATTTTCGATCTTAAAAAAATTTGTTGAATTATTTGTGATGCAATTATTGCAAACAGGTTAAGCGGTGAATTTTAAGGCTCTTTAACAATCCTTTTGTTAATTGATAATTACAGCTTCACAGTCTTTTTCTCGTTAAAAGTATTTTTAATATTTGGACGGAGCCCCTTTGTGCAGTTCATTTTCTAGAGAAGAAACTCATTTGATGACAAGGAGTGGAGAGTTTTCAGGCTTTAAATGAGGCAGTACAAAAAGGCCAGTGGCAAATGTTTGTTTCACAGTGCTCACAGGAGACAATACACTTTTGAAAATCAAAAAATATAAATAAAAAAAACTAAAAAAATATATATAAATAACTACTTAAAAAAAAAAAAAAAAAAAAATTAAAACTGACATTTGTATAGACTGTAGATAAATAGTTGATGAGAGAGAGAGAGAAAAAAAAAAGAAGTTTAAGAAGCTTTGGTACCTTCCTGAGACCACCCTTAGTATTCCTTGCAGAGTCCACCCACGCACCTCATGCCCGCCCCTCGGAGACCCTCTTAGTGTGCAGCTACTGTACCATTGTTTGATCCTTGATGTTACTGTGTATGTTTTTTCACACCTTCACCTGCATCGAGTAGCAGCAGATTTATATACATTCATCCTCACTTCATAATTCTATATATATATATATGGTAATGATAATTTGATGAAGGTACATTATTCTAGCAGGTATCTTTGTGAATTACTTTACTCTACACTACACGCTCGAGTGTAATTTTCTTAAATCTGTTATTGGCTTTTAAAACATTTACATCAAACAGGACACAAGAACTGTAGAAAAGTTTTTTCACCCATTTTGACAATTATTGTTTGATGTTTAGGCATAAAATAAACATTGTACAGTCTAATACCAGTCTTACAAGTCTCTTGTTAGTCAGTAATTGATTTATTTTCATTTTAAAATCCAGCATAATGTCAGAGCAATTGTTGTAGTAACTTAAATCTTCTTAAGTATGGCTCAAATGTTGTGATTGTGAGGTGCAGAACAGGCAAGGGACGAAAGAAATATATTGTCTGAACCATACGACTTATATGTATATTACTTAATAACAACTCCTACTGATTGACACACAAGTGTAATCATTTTGCTGCATCACACTATTGAAGCTTCATTCAAATCAATACCTTTCGTTATCCTCATCTGCCTGCATTGCGAGAGACCGTGTGCGTGCCATGATTAGCTACCAATCTGATTGTGGTCATTGTGAGTTGTGATAGTATCAAAGTGCTCCCATGTGTCTTGTGATTTTTGTTTTTATGTTCATTTTTTTAAAGAAATTTTAGTTGCTTTCTATGATATGACTGGAGAGCCTATTATATGACCACAGGTTTTGTTGCATTAAGCAATGTTTTACCCTTGCAATGTAAATAATTAATTGTCATATTTTATATTTTACAATTATTCTACTGCCTTAATAAAACTTATTTCCTATGAAATGTGTTTTCTTTAGGGGGCAAATGGTTCTCAGAGAATGAATGAATTGGAATGCCTCCAACAATTTATTTAACAAAGAGAGGATACATTATTTTAAAAACACTCAGGGGACATCCTCTTATGTACAAACTATGTACTATGTCTGAACACCAACTATATTTCAGATCTATCTTTTAGCTCGCATGTTCTGGATTAAAAGTTACACTGACGGTTTCCAACTTTAGTCTAATATAATTCAGTTTGCGACTGGAGGATAACAAATCTGCCAAACAGAAAAATATTTGGAGTGATCCACAACACCATCGAAAAATAATGGATATGCTTAGTTTCATGACTAGATCTTCAGGTAACAAAACATGTTTCATCTTTCATTTCAATCTGTTTTTAAGACAAAACTCATCACAGAAATACAAGTTATCATTTTTACTTAGTAACCTCAGCTTAATTCTTCAGCATTTACTAGCTGATAATATTACATATTACATGCAGTATATTATATTCCTCACTTTTCAATTAGATGTGGATTTTTGTCTCCCAGCAAATGTTATTCATACCACTGGCTGCTTGATACAGCCAAAAATAATATCTCTTGAAATGAAAGTCTTGTTGATATCTTTATAAACATGTTTTAATAGGAGGAGAGCATGCGTTTAAGTAAACTGTGTCCATTTTATCTGCAAAGTTAAAGAAAAGATAAAAAATACCACTTCTCTGCATTTATTCAAGCAGCAAGGTTCGTTCCTGTACATTAATAAACAATATATATTTTTTAACTGTAAATTAATTAATTAATGAAATTATATATATATATATATATATATATATATATATATATATATATATATATATATATATATATATATATATATATAATAAAAGAGGCTTGCAAAAAAGCATAAAAAATATCCTGGATGGTTGTGCAACTAGACTAGCATGTCCAAAACTGAGAAAAAACATAAGAAAAAAAAAAAAAAAAAACAATAATAATAATAACATTTAACATACATATCTTAAATAATGGACATATGAACAACATGAACATTTTCAAAGGTCATTCCTCAATAACTTATTTGAAAATATAATGCATTTATATATATCAGCCATTTAAAACTATGATGTGATATGTAACAATAATCAAAGTAGGCACAAAATGGCTGACAATGGATTCAAGCCACTTACAAATTTCCCAAAGACATCATCCAGTCATTTGTTCAGGTTAAAGTCTATGCCAAATCAACATATAGATGATAAGAATTAAAGGCATGCTTTTTCAATCCCTTTCAGCTGTTACAATAATGATAAAACATCTTGAAATAAATATCACATCAATATATGTTTTGGGTACAAGTACTCTCAACAGTGTCAATGACTCACAGAAAAGAACTGGGTAAATTATGCTCCGGTTTTAAGAATTACTTGTATGAAATAAATATGTATGTCTTGCAGTAAAATGGAAACACCTTTTATATGATCCTAATATATGCCATTTACCATCAGCAGCAGTAGCAGGTGTTTAAGTCCAAAAATATACATACACGCAGGACAAACATCCATCACGTTCCTCTCACTGAATCGTCAAGTAGTGACAAAACTACGACAACTCAAATCCTGCTCCAGACGTTATGGCATAAAGTAGCTTCTCCCGTAAGGTCTGCTGGTCCCTATATTCTGGTAATTTCAGAAGATTCATACATGTGGATGCAGTCGGAAGGCGGTCTTCTGAACCCGATGGCTGGATGCAAAAGGCAGGCTGCAATTCCTGTTTTTTTCAAATTGAGAGAGAGAAAAAAATGTTTTTACATTACAGGATATCAGAAAAAAAGAAAGAAAGAAAGAATGTCTTTTTCATTTACCACACACTTTGTCCAACAAATTACCCATCTCTCTAAACTAACCTTAAACCCTAGAAGTGGAGGACGTGAACAGCTCGTAACAAACTTGAGCAACTGTCGCTTCTGTGCTTCATTGAATCCTCGCAAAACTTGCCAGAATGCTACTATTGTTGGATGTTCAGTATTATATACACCTGGAAAGGGAGCAAGAACAATTATATTGTCTCTTTACATCCTAAATTACTTTCACTAACAAAATCAATCAAAGCATATAAATATATAAGAATAAAAAATCATTCAGTAAATCATATTAATCCATCTCTCGAATCAATACCGTTCTCAATGCTACAATGAACCAATTTCTTTGTTAGTACTGGAAATCTAATTGCAATCCTACCTCCATATCTAGTATTGTCCATCAGATCCTCCAGGTCGATGGGAACCGATGCACCCGATATCAACATCTGAAGTTCCCTCCAGTCAAACATCTGTAGCCACTCGAGGGGTACAACATCGGCTAAACCTGTATTGGCAAGACCAAATGATAACATGATAAGGAATCAAAGGAATACCTTTCCTAATGCAGTTGATGTTCATTTCTTTAAACTATTATCATTTGCATAAGAACCATCCACTAGGGATTAAAACTACTTAAAAACTACAGCACACGAAATATGGCTTCTAAGGCTTAAAGTAAAGTATGAAAACAATGTAAGAGATAAATCACCTTTCTTGAATGCTTGTATTTGTTTTGCTATTTGCTTGTTAAGTTTGTAGTCTGCCATCCGATATATATATTCAATTCTGTTTTCATTGGTCACTGCAACGTTTGATCCGTTTGGAATCAACTCTTCAATCTGTCGAGGGGCGAGTTACAGCATTAAGAGAAATCATACGTGCCAATTCTATGAAAACTGTTACAAAGATATATTGTTCCATAAATATAATACTAAATGAGACCTGAGCATATATCATTCCTTAAATCCATTAAGAGATCTAATAATACTTCAGACGTTTTCCCCAACGACCAGAATCCGCCGGCCGCAACTCACAGTGTTTTGTCCGAGGTCCGAGTTGAGAACCGTGAAGTCCAGCCCGAGGTCTTGGACATCCCCTTCGTAAGTCTTCAGGTACAGGAGGTTTCGACAGAGTTCCGGGTCAAGGGAATCCAGGTGATGGAATTCCACTGAGGATGAGGATCTCCCCAAAATTTTAGAGACAAAAAATCCTGCTAGAGGAACCTCTACTAAGAGATTCTCATAAAGAGCCTGTTGGAAATGACCATTCAGTGTGAGAAAATAATCTGATCATTTCATACCTTGAGCAGATTATAGCTGTGCAGACAATGACAAACAAGGAAATCATTACACTAATAAATACAGTTATGCACCACAGCAGAAATTCTCGTAACATCAGGGGGATGAAAGATATATCAACATTATATAAATGTAGCATGAAGAAGCATATCAAATTAAGAAACACGAGGTGAATAATCATAAGAATTAAGCAATTGGAATAACTTTCCTATCCTTGTCCATATAAAAAGCTACTAAGTTCATCTTTTATCATTAGCAGGTTTTCCTGGATGTACAGGCACTCACTCACCTTTCCTAACATTCTACCAATGAAGTAGTAATGCGTCTGATAATCCTCGGCTATGAGATGTGATCCTGGATTAGGGTAGAGAGTATTTTCACGCGTTAAAAGGAAAAATCCTCGAGTGGGGTCAAAGGCTGTCTTCAGGAGCTCTGACAAAAATTCCCGAAAAATTCCACCACCGTCGATGCCCACCTCATCCAAACCAACGGCGTTCATGAGACGGACTCTCATTCTGAGGTGCAAATCTGGTTCTGGAGGAGGAGGAAAAGTGAGGATTTCTTGGGCAACAAAATCAGAAAATATAAAAGCACTTTTTCTTCCTACTTCTAATTCTGAGCAATCAAGAGTATAAAAATGTGACTTCTTGAAAAGAGAGAGAAAGATTTACTGTCCTTCTATGCTGGTAGGAAAAACAAAGAAACAAAAACGCACACAGAGAAATAGGCTTACCATTGCTAGGCGATAACTTTTCAAAGGCATCTTCATAGATATGTGTTCTTCTGATTGTCACGTTAATCATCGGCCCTTCATTGAAGTCTGCCCTCATCTGATTCCTGCTCCTATTATCAGCCACCAGATTGCTGAAGACCTGCGTCCGAGACTCAAAGGGGATCACGAAGGGAAGTTCCTGGAGGATGGTTGCACGGCGCTGCTCTGTTATCGAGAGTGGCGGGCCCTCGGTCTCTGTTGGGAGAGTGGTAGTGATACTGAGGGGAAGGGGGAATGCTGGATGGACTTTCAAAAAATGCACAAAAATTGCAGACTGTCCAGAACTATGAGGGGGACTTAACCCAGTGACACTAGGAAAGAATTGAAAGTTACCTGACTTGAGATAAACTACTGTTCTTTCAGTAAAAGCACAACAAGGTTTAAATTGACTTTAGAATGCTATAGCTTTAGAACTAGTGCCATAAGAGCCATCCATAGAACTACATGTGCATATTGTACGCAGAACAGAGATCAGCCTCCATTGTTATGCCAAGTATAGGTACCTTCTGAATTCAGGCCTCCCTTGCCATGGCCTGGATAGAGGTCATCCATTGTCATAAGGTTTGCTAACTACATCGACTGAACCGTCAAAATACTCACCCAGCTCATCTCTGGTGAGCCATCTCTGGGGCATGAACAACCGCCTCTGCCTTCGACTCGTGCGTGGTACGAAGGACACTGTCTGACAGTTCCCAAGGGGCAGTGACACACGAGTGCTCAACCAATGCCCCTTTGGACAGAACATGCGCCTGGTATCCCGCAAGTGAATTTGACGGACTACTCCCACACACACCTAATGGTACAATGTTAATTCTAAGTAAATAATGTTAAAGCTACATAATTTTATATTACACCTATGTAACTGCTGTTACTTATAAAGATCACAAATTTCAATATAAAATTAATGTTTTACTGAATTAAATATCATTATCGTATCACTATTCTGATATTTATCATCTCTATTTTCATCATGTGATTTCTACTAAAATTAATCATTTGGATATCAATATTAAGATAAATCACAGCAGTATCATAATTACTAACATAAACGAAAGACCTTTTGACTGAGAAAAAGATTGTTTACTGATTCTGGAGTCAAAGGACCTTGTTTTCATAAAACCTGGATAGTGAATTCTTTTCACTATAAACTGCTCTTAATCTATTCTATGACACTACACGTAAATACAATTCTTTACTGAAAAGTCACATTTATGATCACAAACACCTGGAATCACCCAATCTCACCTTAAAGCAATGCGCCCACATGGTTTTGTATGACGTGTCTGTCAAGGCGGACATTCTAACGTCGGGATGGGCAAGCTCCACTAATCCTACACAGACATCCCTGAGGCTTGCCGACATCTTAATGAGCTCCTCCACAGTGAACGGGAAGTGATTATCAGTTGTTTTGGGAAAGCGCTGCTCGCCTGTCTCGTCTGGTATTCGTGGAAGAAAAATATTTTTGAGACATTGCTGATACGGATTAAGTGGGGATTGGTTTATATGATTATATACTTATATGTCCAAGTGACTTTGAGTCTGATTAAAGTTTCCTGTGTGCATGTGTATGTGCACAGCCAAAAAATTCAATAAAAACTTGTTTTGTGTCCAACTTTTAGAACCAATTCTAGCAACTTTTGCTGAGTTACTCAAAGCCTAAGCCAAGGGACAGGATAACTGATCTATAGCACACATATACAAGTGCACATAAAGTACCAAAATGTTAAAATTCCTAAAAATGTACCTTGGTCACCAAGGAACTCAGAGTCATGAAGAGTGGAGAGAACTGCAGTTAGTGTGGCGCAGAATGTTGAAAGTAATGGGATGAGGGTGTCGCGTTCATGAGCAGCCAAGGGGGTACCTCGTGCCAACACCTGCAACAAGGGAGCTCCTCGAACACCTGTGGAATAAGTGAATGTGAATGTGTTGCTAAAAATAAAGACAGTTGGTGATGGCAACCTACACCCAATCATACCAGGCTGTGTATGGGCTTGGGTAGGCTGCATTCCAGCGATGTAATTTTATTTTGCATGCCACTATGCCTCTGCTGTTGGCCCTGCACCTGGCCAGTGACATAGCCATTTACTGTTATTCATTCCTCCATTTATTTTTGTAAGTACTTCAATAGTTAATATGGTTTTGTACCTACTGCACTTAGCTGTATATATCTATTAATGATTTCTGTAAAAAGGACATTAGTTACTTTTCTGGAACATTGTTATGAACAGTAATATGATAGTGTACATACACTCTACATAAATACATATGGAGAATAATAATAAATAAATGAATAAAAATAGAAAGTATAATTTATGATAAAAGCAGAAACACAGGCTGAGTCCGACAACTGGCTTATTCCATCATGGTAGCTTAAGGTAGAGAGTGCAATCATAAATGCACCCTGCACTAATGGGTTACTTTTCAAACAGAAGTTATACATATATAATATATCTCATTAAAGAGTATTTGAAAGCTATTTTCTAATGTAATGAAACCTATGCGTCTGAAAGGCAATAGTTTTACTGCTCCCATATACTCTTTTAAAGACAAAAGAATAGGCACTGAAGATGCAAGTTTATCTTATGCAAAAAAAAAAAAAAAAAGCATACACATAGAAAATAAAGTGACTATAACATCAATACACCTTAATGGAGAGAGCTGTCAGGAACAGATGTTCCTTAAGCCATAACAAATTTACCGATTCCTGTAAGAAGAAATTCACAGCCTTGCACACTCACCGTAAGCCAAGAGACTTCCACAAGGGTTAAATGCATTAGCAGAGGATGGGTAAAATAAAACAGCAGGCTGATTTGGTTTGATTAATAAAATGCCTTGATTGTTTTTGATTCAGATTTAAAAAACTGATCTAAAATAAAAGATAATACCAACACTGCAATATGCAAAAATGCGGGCAGTAAAATAAAAGAAATTACTAGAGGTAATAAAATAACAATTAAACAGATAATACTGATTGATGATGATAATGATTATGATAAGAATTAACCCTTTCCCTACGGGGCACGCGCTACGCGAAAACCCCTATGCCGGGCGATTGCAATATTGCATTGTAATCGTTACACTGGCATGACGCCCTGGCATCGGGAATTTAGCTGTGTCACATGAGTGTGACCCACCGTCGTCATTGGGTTAATATTAACCCGATGATGACAGGGCAGTTTGGATCCAGTTGGTTTAAGTGCTGGGGTATTTCAAGGGCATAAGCTTAATGCCTCAGACTGTTCACCTGCTCTAACCACAGCCAGCCACTAAGCACCCAATCACCCGGCTTACTGGCCATACGAAAAGCCATGACAAAATATCTTGTCCCCAGCAAGTACAGCCACCACTTGACGTGATATTTGGTCACCCAGTGCTAACGGGTCAATGACTGATTACTGATAATGATGTTAATGATAAAAGTAATATCTACAAGTGATAACAAAAAGCAAAAAACCATCCCCTTACCAAATGCCCACGTAGTTGCATTTGCATGTCCAGGCAGAGGTGCTCCCTGCTGTAGGCCAGACAAAACGACCCACATGGACCTCAAAAGCTGTCGACGGGCAACCACACTATACAACAACCTGTAGAAATTCGCGAGAGGAAGGATCGTTAGCACAAGGTGAGACATTCACGCACTCACTCTCTCTGTGAAATGTCTTTTTTTACCTAAATATAATTCCTGAGGGTGTGTATAAGATGCATTTTTTTTCTCTATGATACACACTAACTTGAAAAGCCCATCTTTTCAGGAAAATGTACTGTGCTTTGCGTTGCTTCATCACATATCACACTCACTGCATTTTGCACCAACACTTCATAAATATTGGTAAATATGTCCAATGTTTCCTCTCCATCACAAGGAGAAAAAATGCTCCATAGTGAATTACAAGTGTACTCTGAGGCATACCACTTTCATATCTGCATCACTGCCTATCACATCTTACGTAGTCACATACACAAAACACTAAAGCTGGGAATACACAAACACACAGACATACACATAAACACTAAAACATACAATGCATCCCCCTCTCCCAAGGAAAAAGAATAAAGGTAAGGGATAACAAAATAAAGAAAGAAATGAAAGAAAGGATGAAAGAAAGAGAAAGAAAGAAAGAAAGAAAGAAAGAAAGAAAGAAGAAAAGAAAGAAAAAGAACAAAAGAAAAAAATAGAAAAAGAGAGAGAACCATAGGAAGAAGGAAAGAACAAAAGAAATAAAAAACAGAAAAAGAGAGAGAACAAAAGGGAGGAAGGAAGAAGAGAAAGAGGACCCACCTGCACTGGTGAAGCTGCAGCGACGGTGCCGTCAGAAGATGGTGAGTCAGCCTCGAGAAGTGTAGCAGCACTTCTGGAGAGACCTGGCGCTCCACGTGACTCAAGAGCCATCCTACGTGCTCTGTGCTGTTGACTATGGTCACACATTCCTCTGCAAGCTGGGTCCACAAACAAGTATAGGATATGAATTATGTGTACTATATCTTGCAAAAAAATAAACACATGTTTACCATGAAAGTCCTATCTTACTTCTAGCAACACTTATTGTATACTTCATGTCTGATTATCCATTAAAATCTCATTTCTATTCTCACAGCATAATACTATTTAATATTCAAACAAAAAGCTTCATTTAGAAAAGAAAACATCAGTGCAGAATCACAACACTTCGCAGAAGGTTAGTTCCTACCTTGCGTAATACTGGATCTATGGCTTCTGTCGAGTCCATTGTGTCGTCGTCATCAGAATCAGAGTCAACATCATTCACTTCGCTGAGGAGATAGTTCGTTGTTCCCCCTAATAAATCGCTTATGGCTTGAAGATAATCGCAGAGGGCATGTGAATCTGAGAAATCTGGAAGATGTGGGATTACTTTTTCTCTCTCTGAGTTTTGGTTTGCTTTTAATTACATGTTTACTTATCTAATGTTACATGGAAGATGTTTGAACTTCCTTTCCTCGACATTACATACCACAAAACAGACAAGTAAACGATCTTCTCCTTCCTCCTCGACTGCCCGACTTACCAGCATTGGACCGCACAAGCATTAGCAGAGAATAGAGCAACGGTGGAGCCGGACAGGCCTTCAGGAACTTGGAAGATCGACTGCCCAAAACTGCCACGATCTTGTCCACGGGCAGCTTGAAGTTCTCTCTCGAGGCCAGGCAAGGAATGACGTAGTTGGAAATCTGGGTGTGAGAGGCCTTGCCAAAGATTTCCTGGCACAGTTCGTCTATCACAGAAGACCTGGAAAATCACATTGGAATGATGTGGTTATATGAATGATTTGGTCAAGCATCTTGACACTGAAAATGCAACTTTTAATTCCTTATAAATTACTTTTTCACTTCATACTTTTTAATCATTATATTTCACACCTTTTACTTATGAATCCGACATCTAATCATTCATCCTTACCAACAATACTATATAAATATCAGCCAAAAACAAATCCCCACACAAGACGACATTCCTCCTGGTACAGACATTGCCTTTACCTAGATTCACTAGGTGACAGTCAACCCCAAAATTACTTAATTCATTCCAAAAGGTTTAGCTACATGGCAAAGTAGACTTACAATAGTGTTGAATCATCTAGGGATAAAGCAAAGGACACTGGAGACAATAGCAGCTGCAAGAGGGCATCTGCAAGTGCTGTGGGGGCTACAGGCGAGGGCTCATAAATATCTGGTACACGTGTCACCATCAAGTGGACCACTTGGTGATAATAATCTGAAAAATACAGGGACATATGTATATATAGCTTATGAGAAATAACAGAATAATCTCAAACAATAATATGACACAAATATTATCAAAGCAACACTGAAAATCATAATGTATATATCCATTTTCAACAACCTAGTCCCTTATTGTCCAAACAAATAAACACCCTTAAGTGTCCTGAACACTTACCTTTATTAATTAGATATGAATAAAGCGATAACAGGAAGGTCTGCTGGTTGCCCTCCGACAGCTTTGTCTTCCAACTGTCAGGGGACATTAGTATTTGCAGGAGTCTTAATGGAGATGCATGTGGCATGGTAGACTGTCCTGTGGTTGGGAAGGAGAATGAATTAACATACATAAGACTTCTTACTCAAATGCTGGCCAGTTGATTATACTTGTACTGTCCATCCTGACACAACTGTCCCAATCTAGCACTTGAGGATTTCTTGGGACACCCTGCCATATGTGTATTTAGTTTTCTTGTGATTCCCCAATAGATAAACCTGTTTCAATGTGATTTGTATATTTCATGGATTACATTTTAGATGCCATAAGATGCCAGTGGATTTTGCAAATCATGAATCAGAGGCATGAAGAATACTTTTTCTATACGAAATAC
>BOPN01001413.1:215000-222500 GCA_017312705.2 Penaeus japonicus
AAGAAGTAAGTCGGGATGGCACTTGTGATATCTTAACCCTACATTTTTATTTATTAATTTATTTTATTTTTTCTCGTGGATTGGTGTGGGTTCAGAATGACACGGTATAAGGACACGCACTGCTCTCAAGGTTGAAGTCATGCCTCAGAGGGAGCCTGCAGCATGCCATGCCAAGTGACCCCTCAAGCTCACCCTTTAATTAATTTAAAGGCTCGCGGAAAAGTGTGTTTGTTATAATGTCATAATCTGGCGGCCATGATTATCTGTGTCCTGCTGAGCGCGTCCCTTTCCCCCCCAGTGACGAGAACAGCGTCCACATGAAACCAAAGCGGGCCGACGGGATCTTCGAGGACCCCGTCCAGCCCGCCAAGAAGCAGAAGACCTTCGCGTCCATCGCCGTGCAGACCGACGACAGCGCCGCCCCCGTCGCCATCATCACGCCCAGGACTCCCGTCGCATCCAAGGCTTCCTCGGAACCCAGTGCTGGCTCGAAGACCGACGCGAAACCCCGATGCAGTACGCTTGATATGCTCACGTGTGGTCAGTTTCCATCCCGTCTATTTCGAAGGTTTTTTTTTGGGGGGTGGGGGGGGCTTTTTTGGGTCTTGCGATAGGTTTTGTTCGTTGCGCTCTACCTGCTGCCCCCTTTATTTATTATGAGGACCATTTTAACATTCCATATCGGATAAGCATTGATATTTTTGTTATTGGGGGAAAAAAAAACTTGAATTACTGTCCCGATGTCCACTCTTGATAGACCTAAACTTCCTTCCCTCAGACACACCACCTCCCGAGTATTGGGAAGGCCTGGCAGAGAAGCGGCGAGAGGCGCTGGAGGAGACACTCGAGGAGAACCACAAGCTTCACGAAGAGAACGCCACGCTCAAGCAGGAAGTCACGGTCTTGAAGGAAGAGAACAAGCTCCTCGAAGAGATGGTGGAAGAGGCAAAGGGTCTGGCTGAGATGGTGCAGGTAAGCATCCTCCTCTTTTGTGTGTTGGAATAAAGTCTTGTTTGTCTGATGTAACTCTTTTTAACTTCTCCGAGTTTGAAAAACTAAAATGTTTGAATTAATATTGTGACGAAGTTGTTGTTTGTTACGTTATTTTTGTTTATTGACTTTTTCCCTTCGTTTTTTTCTCTCTCTCATTACATCTCATTTTTATATATTTCGTATCTCATTCTTCCCCATTGCCTTTTCAGGAACTCACGGGCCAGGCGAGTGAAGAGGATTCTCCCAGTGACAGACAGACTGAAGATGTGTAAACTCGTACAAAGAACTCTTGCGGAGTTCTCCTTGTATTTTATTGTATAGAGGACTGTGATAGCTTTACATTTTGCCATTATTTTTATTTTTAAGTATGAATGGTATTACAGTACAAAGCATTATGTATTTAACATATGCGTTATAAAGTAGATCTGTAGTGTACCATATGGTATTCATGTACGTGTGTATTGCATAAGTGTAAATTGTAGATATTAGCCAAAGATGATGAAGGTGCATTTACACTATGTATTGACGAACCTTAGGTGTAATAAATTTTTATCGAAATGGCAAAAAGGATTTCTTTATACACGGATACAACAAAAATATTGCAACAACATTCACGCAATTATTTTTTTTTCCAATTAATAGGATACAGGTGTGAAACGTGATTGATCCCACGTATATATATGTAATAAAATGCATATAGATTCATCATGTGAATAGTACAGAAAAAAGTATAGAAAATTGTGTATAAACGTTGAGAAAAACCCACATCTGAAACCAATGTCTTCTAGTTTACAGATGTAAATGATTCCTCTTGTCCAGGGCAGTCAACAGCGTAAAGTATCGGCCTTTTTGCTCCATCTCTTGACCTCTTTTTCAAGCATTTGGACTTGGCTGTTCAGCTTGAGGTACTCCTCCACCGTGATCGTCTGTTGGTTTGAATTATTAGTTAAAACAGGAAGCGAACGCTGACTTGATATGATAGGTCTTGCATCACAGAAGTATAGTTTCACTCAAACAGATGAGGATCATAAATTTCAATCCACCGTTTTACTATATAAATGACCTGCCAAGAGTAGCTTCTGAAACCGATTACGAAAGAATTTTGTAGATATTGTTTGCTTTGAAGCACGAAGGGAAAGCGACAACTCTTGTATCTCGTCAGCCAATAGGATTATAATATAACGACTTCCTCGTGATTATATAATATACCTAACCTGTTCTTTGCTGCTGTTCTTGAGAGCCTGGAGTCTCCTGCGCGTTGTGGCGTCTTGCTGGTTGACGTGGGAGGTGATCCTTGAGTTGCTGGAGGAGATGCGAGCGAGTTCCTCCTCGAGCATGGCCGCTTGGCCCTTCAGCTCCTCCAGACGAGTCGTTTTGTGCTGTTGGTCTTCCTCCAGTCGGTTTAGCCGCCGGCGATTGCCGTCTGTCGGGAAATATGACTTGGTATATTTTGTAATATATATGACATCTGTCTGTCTGTCAGTCTTGTTATATTTTTAACAGAACAACCGTCGGGGGATAAAGGAATTATTCGAACCCGCGCGTTAACGCAGTATTGCGCACAAACATAACTAAATAGATAGCTGTAAAGATAATGATTGCGTCCCACCTAGCTTGTTTCTGAGGGAAGCGAGGAGCCTGCCGTTGTTTTCCACGCGTGTTTTCACCTCTTCGTGCTCCAAGCGTTTCTTGAGATAGTTGACCTGAGGGCAGACCAAAGGGGGTCAAGAGCCGTTTCTCAGAAGTGGTTGATGTAATCACTGAACTGAAACTATGATTTGACTGAAGAAAAGTGTGACTAGGTACTGTGAATAAGAGGGCAATAGATAGCCTAGTATTTAATTTGTTTTATTACTTGCCATATCTCTATTTCACTTTCATGTCTTTAACAACTTTTACTCCTCCCCCCCCCCCGTTTAAAATTCGACCTCTTTCCTCCATCTCCTTTCCAATTTTCCCTCCTTTTCCCTTTAGCATCCCTTTCGTGGGTTCTTTTCCCCTTTCTCTTTCCTTCACCTTCTTGCAGTCTATCCGACTCTTCCTTTCCTTTCCTTTCTCTTCTTTATTCTCCCCCCTTCCTCTTCGTTTCTCATCTCTTTTGCTTTCCGCGTCTTCCCGCTTCCTCGTCTATCTTTCTTCTCCCCGTTTCTCCCTGCCTCTCATCTCGTTTCCTGTCTTTCTTCCCCATCTCCCCTTTCCTCCTCTACTTTGCTTTCCCTTTCTCTCACTTTCTCTCTCTTCTCCTCAACCTCCATATCCATTCTGTCCTCTTCATGTTCCTTTCTCCCTTTACCTTCCATCTCCTTTCCTTTCTCTCTTCCCCATGTCCCCGATCTACTCCTTTCCCATTTCTTCCCCTCCTTTTCCTTCCACCTGCTCTCAATCTCTATTCTCTCTCTCTCTCTCCCTCTCCCTCTCCCTCTCTCTCTCTCCCTCTCCCTCTCCCTCTCCCTCTCCCTCTCCCTCTCCCCTCTCCCTCTCCCTCTCCCTCTCCCTCTCCCTCTCCCTCTCCCTCCCTCCCTCTCCCTCTCCCTCTCCCTCTCCCTCTCTCTCTCTCTCTCTCTCTCTCTCTCTCTCTCTCTCTCTCTCTCTCTCTCTCTCTCTCTCTCTCTCTCTCTCTCTCTCTCTCTCCCCCCCCCCCCCACGAGTCACCTGAGACGTGGCGTTCCCTTCTGCGTTCGCGTCGAGGACGTCCTCCTCTCTCTTCTCCAGCCGTGACTTGAGTTTGGTCAGGTCGCCCTTCAAAAGCGCCACCTGCACGGACACCTGTGACACCTGCTTCAGCCTGGTCCGCACCTGTTCTTCCATGAATCTGGTCGAGGGAGGACAGACAGTGAGGGCGAGATGTAAAAGAGACAGATAAACAGACACGCAAATAGACAGGCAGAGGGATAAAAATCTGTGATAAGCATAAAACGGAAATATTTATCGTTGTGCTGCATCGAAATGCCTTCATTTACTACATAGTCGGATACAATAACAATCTCACACTCAAGAAGGTGCAGGAGCATCAATTTCATGCATAATTTACACACCTTAACTCATGGTTCTCTCCAGAATGATAAAAAATGTAGACCGACCTTTGCAGTTGGTCAAATGTGATCCTTATTCTGTGGTCATTGCCTGGTCTAGAGTCCTGGCCGCACGCGAGTTTGTTTAGTTCTCTGTGGGACTTGAAGAGATCCGAGCGCCGGGCTTCTGCTTCTAAAAGGGAAACCTGGCGAGAGAGGAGCGCAAAGGGAGGCGTGTTGTAATGCATGATGAAAAGGGAGGCTGTGGATAGGTGTTTAGCGGAAGTACGAAATGTTTATTCTATGATAGCTTTCAGTGCCGTTTATGATAATGGTAAGTCGCATTACGATTAGATTTTCATTTCGATTACTAGTTTTTCGTATTTTCATTTGTCTTGTTCATAATGACATATATCATCGAGGCAGAAGTAGACCGAGAGGTTGCTAGACAAGCAGGCAGGCGAGACAAGAGACCAGTTGACAATCAGGCATGTCGAATGATTGACAATAGACTGGTGACGATTGACAGACTTACAGGCTAACAATAGGCAGGTGAATAAGGCACTGACCTGGCACTTGTGAAGTTCTTGGTGCCAAAGTTTCTCCTTCTTCCTCCTGTTGGCCATGACGATCTCCAGCTCTCTTTGCCACAGTTGGCACTTCTCTTTCTCCGATAATCTGGAAGAACAGTGTCTTCAGCACTTTTTTTTTCCCCAATTTGACTTGTTTATGTATGGTGCCTTCGCTCTTTTTTCCTCATGCTTCGCTGGTGTGTAAGTTATCGTACGGCTTACAAGATAACCTGATTTTGCTGATTTTTTTTTTGTCAATATTTACAGTACGAAGCAATGTAGAATATATATGAGAAATTGCTTCCATGCATCTCGCTTCAACTTACTTCACCTTGGGTTCTCTCCGGCCTCGCGTCACCACCTGCCCGTGCCAGAGACCTCTCACGTCCAGCGAGGATATGGTGGGGGTCGCCGTGCCGGACCCTTCGGGGGGGGGGGAGAGAGAGAGAGAGAGAGAGAGAGAGAGAGAGAGAGAGAGAGAGAGAGAGAGAGAGAGAGAGAGAGAGAGAGAGAGAAAAAGAGAAAGAGAAAGAGAAAGAGAAAGAGAAAGAGACAAGAGACAAGAGACAAGAGACAAGAGACAAGAGACAAGAGACAAGAGACAAGAGACAAGAGACAAGAGACAAGAGACAAGAGACAAGAGACAAGAGAGAAGAGACAAGAGAGAAGAGACAAGAGAGAAGAGACAAGAGAGAAGAGACAAGAGAGAAGAGACAAGAGAGAAGAGACAAGAGAGAAGAGACAAGAGACAAGAGACAAGAGAGAAGAGACAAGAGACAAGAGACAAGAGACAAGAGACAAGAGACAAGAGACAAGAGACAAGAGACAAGAGACAAGAGAGAAGAGACAAGAGACAAGAGACAAGAGACAAGAGACAAGAGACAAGAGACAAGAGACAAGAGACAAGAGACAAGAGACAAGAGACAAGAGACAAGAGACAAGAGACAAGAGACACAGACAAGAGACAAGAGACAAGAGACAAGAGACAAGAGACAAGAGACAAGAGACAAGAGACAAGAGACAAGAGACAGAGACAGAGACAGAGACAGAGACAGAGACAGAGACAAGAGACAGAGACAAGAGACAAGAGACAAGAGACAAGAGACAAGAGACAAGAGACAAGAGACAAGAGACAAGAGACAAGAGACAAGAGACAAGAGACAAGAGACAAGAGACAAGAGACAAGAGACAAGAGACAAGAGACAAGAGACAAGAGACAAGAGACAAGAGACAAGAGACAAGAGACAAGAGACAAGAGACAAGAGACAAGAGACAAGAGACAAGAGACAAGAGACAAGAGACAAGAGACAAGAGACAAGAGACAAGAGACAAGAGACAAGAGACAAGAGACAAGAGACAAGAGACAAGAGACAAGAGACAAGAGACAAGAGACAAGAGACAAGAGACAAGAGACAAGAGACAAGAGAGAAGAGAGAAGAGAGAAGAGAGAAGAGAGAAGAGAGAAGAGAGAGAAGAGAGAAGAGAGAAGAGAGAAGAGAGAAGAGAGAAGAGAGAAGAGAGAAGAGAGAAGGGAGAGAGAGAGAGAGATATTATTAATTAAGGATTAAGGAGGAGTGTGATGTATGACCAATGATATCTACCCCCACACCCAAATCAATAATTCTTGAAAGAACAGGCTGGGAGAGTGAACATCCACAACTTCGAAATATCCACAACTCCTCATGCTTTGTGAAATGCTTCTTTCTCATTCGATCTTTTTCGAACACGAGGCTTACCCGAGTGACTCGCGGGAGACAGCCCTGTTGGCGCATTGATGGTCGCTGGTTCGGGTGCAACTTGGCTGTTGAGATAACGGGTGTAAAGGTCCAACTCCAATTGCAGGGTGTTGCATAGGCCTTGCAGCTCCTCCGTTGCACATTCAAGTTGCTCCAGGCTCAGACCTTTGGGAATTGAGGCAGGCAAAGGGGAGGAGGAAGTGACCTCTTTTTTATTTATTTATTTTTTCTATTGTGGTTCAGTCTCTCTCTCTCTCTCTCTCTCTCTCTCTCTCTCTCTCTCTCTCTCTCTCTCTCTCTCTCTCTCTTTCTTTCTTTGTCTCACACACACACATATGTGCACTATCTTTCTTTCTCACTCTTCCGTCCTCAGAGAAAACAATTTACCTGACAGAGAGAAAGCCCCATCACGTTCCCATGAATCGAGCACGTCCCTCCAACAGAAACAAAGAATGAAGAATATGTTGTAAACATAACACGTTTCTCTCATTTGAGATTTCTCTCATTTTGGGATTCCTCTGGAGGCTTGAGAGTTGGGACTCCTCCTTTGGGATCCTTCAGGAGAGTTGGGACTCCTCCTCCTTTTGGGATCCTTCAGGAGGGTCGAGACTCCTCCTTTGGGATCCTTCAGGAGAGTTGAGACTCCTCCTTTGGGATCCCTCAGGAGCGTCGTGTCTTACCTTGAATTTCGTCTTCCGAGATGGCCGGAAGAGCGCTGACATCTGACACCACGGAAGAGGCGATGCTCACCCTGCGCTCGCGAGACATCCTGGAAGAGGAAGAGGAAGAGGAAAGGGAGGGAGGAAATTCGGATTAAAAACGGAAGTGAATTATTAGATTAGAGGAGGAGGAGGAGGAGGAGGAGGAGGGTGGAGAAGGAGGAGGGGAGGTGGAGTAGGAGTAGAAAGGGAGGAAAAGCTGGAGGAGAAGGAAAGAGAGAAGGAAGAAAGGGAGATGGAGAAGGAGGAAAAGGAGAAGGGAAAGATGAAATAATGAGCATGAAGCCTGATAACCAGTATTCCAAAAGAGGCATAAATGGAGTGTTGCTGCACTACATCACACCCAGTGGCCGTAAGAGCGAACTTCCCCTTGGTTAAGCTGCTAATGTCGAGCCTTAGTGATGCGTCTGCCGCTTTCTGGGCCCAATGTTGATGTGGATTCATAACTGTCCGTGTGTGTGTGTCCTTA
>BOPN01001413.1:237500-240000 GCA_017312705.2 Penaeus japonicus
GGAGATTCCAGCAAACATGAGCAACGAGACGGAATTCACAACCCTAATGGACACAAAGATGGATCGGACGCACAAGAGAGATGCAAAACCTACGAGAGTCGCAAGGGCTTCCCCAAAAGCGGATCAGCCCTTTTCGCATTTATGAGAAGGACCTGATGCTCCTGCTGTTCATGGTAGGGCCGACAGTAGCCCCGGCTTTGGGAGAATCAAGTGAGGGGGCAAAGGACGCAGAGTCACCATGACGGTGGTCGCCCTGGATGTCTCGGGCCTGAGGAAGAGGGAAACCAGCGCTAGGAAGGAGCCGGGTCCGAATCCAAGTGGGGTTGACACCTCCCTCGCCACCCCACCTGAACCCCAGCCCTAAAGACAGACCAAAAGGGACAAGAGAAAGGCTATGGCTGTCAAGGTCAAGCCAAGCAGAGGGTCTCCTCTTCCTCTTCCTCGAGCCTTCCGTGGACGCGACCAGAGGGACACCGATGAGTCAGACAGGAATCACGTGACCAGAGAGGAAAACTCAACGGAGATGTCAGACTCCGACGCCTCTGACGTATTTGTCTGACTGGGATGTCATATGGGACAGAGAGTTAACCTTTTCGGAGTAGTATGATGGCTTCCCATATCTGCATTCTTGAGTGGAACATCAACTGCGTTTCCCTAAAGATGTAATTCTCCATACAATCTTACACTCGAGGAACATTGACATCGCCTCGAACTGGTCACCCTTGATAGGGCGACCGTCCTCTGTTTTAGGTTCCAGAATCCTATACCCTTTGGAAATGGCGTTGAATCTCTCACTGTTGACATCCACCTGGCTCAGGGTCTCAAGTCTGACGGAAATGATCAGATGGTCAGCCGATCAGACCGCTACGAGAGACTATTATGGGATCGCTGACACCAGAGGGTCTCCTACCTGGAGAACCTCGACCAGAGAACCACCTACGCTCTCTGCATTAAGCTCAAGTATCAATAAAGGTGGTCATATATGTCAGCTTTAGATAGCTGAAAGCAAGGACAGGACTCTTTGGTACGAGTGACTTCACAAATCTCACTGAACGGAACGGATCAACAAGCGATGTTAGCCACGCCCACTACACTTCCGCGACCAATCAGAATCGCGTTTCTGGCAGGATATAAGACAGGCAAGTGAATAAGAAGCTGACAAAAGAGGATGCTTACATGCACACATGCACACACACACACACACACACAAAGAGAGAAGGAGACTTACTCGATGATTCTGTGGGATGAGAAGCATATCTTTCCCTTCCTGCAACATCTTTCTTTGCTTTCTTAACGGCTTTTTTATCTCTCTTGGTTTTCGCGAAGACTTCAGCTTTTCTCTTCTCGAGGCGACCTTTTCCCGCGGTCCCTTGAAGGTAGTAGTCATACGCGTGGTAGAAGTCGAACACAGATACGTAATCAATGGTGTTGTCTTCGTAATAATCTACGTAATCGTCTTCATAATAATAGTAATCATAATAATCGTAATCAGAATAATCGTAATAATAATAATCGTAATAA
The DNA here is from genome assembly GCA_017312705.2 of Penaeus japonicus. NCBI lineage: Eukaryota > Metazoa > Arthropoda > Malacostraca > Decapoda > Penaeidae > Penaeus > Penaeus japonicus. Next base: position 239,022 of record BOPN01001413.1, read on the forward strand.
CTTTGGAAAACTTCAGTTTGGAAACAAGGCCGTGGTTGGCACGCTCCGTTCACGCAGATGCCTCGGAGTCCACAGTCCAAGTCGTACTTGCAACTCTCGCCTGTGCCTGCAAGAAGATATTGAGAAATAACTTTCAAGTAACTAATAATACTCATACATTTAAGCAGTTCTTCTGAATTCATATGCTTCCCCTTTTTAAAGCTGTTATATGTTGTTATCTGTAGACTTCTTAATTCCTCATTACACCCAAGCCAAGCAAGAAAGTGTGAAAACAAAAGAATGATATCATATACAACTTTCATTCGTAAATCTACATCTCTGAATCTGCACATGAATGACCGTGAAAATATAGGAATGTGGATTATCACGAGACTTGGCAGCTCGTAAAATGTGTAGTCTCTGGCAGAAGGCTGTCGCAGTTGGCCCTTATTGTGCAATGGCCCAATTGAGTCGTGAAGGCATTATAGAATATCAAACTGGATCACGAAGAATGTTGAAACACTGTGCTAGGTTATACTAACGACTGCTGCGTATTGTTGCAATGAATATTGTTCTTATATAAGGAATGGTAAAAATCTTCATAGTAGATGAAAGTTGCCATGGTAAAAAAATATAAATAGGATTTACAAATAATAATCAAAGCAAGCCCCGCGCCCTTAAGTAAGATGTAATACTTGCCAGCACATCCTTTTGAGGCCTTGGCATCATCGCTAGGACACACACAACCTCCTGGAAATTCATTTATAATGAATTTATAATCTATGATCATTTATAATCATTTATAATCAATTTCTAACATACTTACATATAAACAAGAGAGAGAGAGAGAGAGAATGAAAGAAAGAGAGAGAGAGAGATGGATAGATAGATAGAGAGAGAGAAAGAGAGACAGAGAGACAGAGAGACAGAGAGACAGAGAGACTCTCCTGCTACAAATTATCATTCGTCTCTATAAGAAATGTAGATAAATAAAATAAAA
>BOPN01001413.1:252500-260004 GCA_017312705.2 Penaeus japonicus
TTCGTTTCTTCCAGGGCTTGGTTTTTGCGTCGTGTTCCATCGTTTCGCTTTTGACTCTCTTTCTCCTGAGCGCCGAGAGGTTCGTGATGACTGGTCGAGGTCTCATGTACAAGCATTACATAACTCCTCCGCGGGTCAGACAGGCCATGGTCATTTCTTGGGTGATAAGCTGGGTCAATGCATCGCTAATGACCATATTCGGTCGAGAGATTCCCTCCGTCGCATGGTTGAATTTCGTTAAGATTCCGGTAGGATTGTCCTCCTATGCTCAGGACGACCTGGTGGCTTATGCCAGTTTCCTCATCCAAATATTTCTTTTGTCCTTGTCGGTCCCTTCTACTGCCATACTCTCGGTTCTTTCCATCAAGAACTTCGTGCAAGAGCAAAATCGCGTGAGAGAAAGGTGGGACCAGCTGCAGATGCGAGTTTCAGGTCCATTCGAGAGCGAAAACCGATATATATTTGTCACGCAGCTACTCATGACTGTGTTCTTCCTCATTTCAGTTATTCCTCTCTCAATTTACTTCCTCGATTTCAACTTGCTACAGATTCAATACTACAGCTATTCCTCTATGGCGTCTTTAAGTCCTCTCTTTCAATATATATCGTGGTGGTTGTTTTTGGCTAGCACGGCGTGGAATCCCTGGATTTATAACATGCGAAGTCACAATTTTCGAACGGAATTACGTAAGATGGCGCGTATGTGTGTGCCTGCGGTTCTGAGGGACAGGTGGCGTCCACGACCGACCCAAGAAACCAGAGACGCTTTAACGCGGAAGCAGAAACTGTTGTCGCGCGTTGGCATTTCGACATAGAAAGCAACGCTAACACTTCGGCTGCCTTTGTGCAAGACATCTGTCCCCTCGCTTTGTATGTGGAAACGCTCTCTCTCTCTCTCTCTCTCTCTCTCTCTCTCTCTCTCTCTATATATATATATATATATATATATATATATATATATATATATATATATATATATATATATATATATATATATATATATATATATATATATATATATATATATATTTATTATATATTTATATATAATTGTACACACACACATATATGTATATATATTTATGTATATATCATACTTGTACACATATATATATAAATATATATATATATATATGTATGTATATATATAATACTTGTACATATATATGTATACATATATATATATATATATATATATATATATATATATAGAGAGAGAGAGAGAGAGAGAGAGAGAGAGAGAGAGAGAGAGAGAGAGAGAGAGAGAGAGAGAGAGAGAGAGAGAGAGAGATAGAGATAGAGATAGAGATAGAGATAGAGATAGAGATAGAGATAGAGATAGAGATAGAGATAGAGATAGAGATAGAGATAGAGATAGAGATAGAGATAGAGATAGAGATAGAGATAGAGATAGAGATAGAGATAGAGATAGAGATAGAGATAGAGATAGAGATAGAGATAGAGATAGAGATAGAGATAGAGATAGAGATAGAGATAGAGATAGAGAGAGAGAGAGAGAGAGAGAGAGAGAGAGAGAGAGAGAGAGAGAGAGAGAGAGAGAGAGAGAGAGAGAGAGAGAGAGAGAGAGAGATAGAGATAGAGATAGAGATAGAGATAGAGATAGAGATAGAGATAGAGAGATAGAGAGATATCTTATATATATACTGTAGATACATATAAACACATACACAGAAACACACACGTTTGTTATATTCCTCAAAGTCCAGTTTCACTAAACTCTGAGGTCTATGATTATTTAAATTCAAATCTACTATGCTACCAAATAAAGGCACTTTTTTAAACCGGAAGTAGTCGTTTTCTTATTCCTGTGATGGAAAAAAAAATATTGCCTATCTATGGATGAGAAATTCCATGAGTATTTTTGTCAGACCTTTAGGATACCATAGGAGTTTGAGATGAATGAAGATTTTTTTTTTTCATCTGACCAATATCAGCTAACAAGTTTTAGTTTCAAGAGTTTACAATAGATTTCATCAATGCTTATCATAGAAGATTCTTTATATTTGAACTTTGTATGCTAAAATATCCATGCAATGCAAGAGATCCAGTGATTTTTCATTATATTTTTTAAGGGTTATGCTTTAATATAAGTATACCCCATCAGTTATAAAATCCAAAATCTTAGAGATATAATAAATTAGAAGTAATTACTTTCACTACAATAAATAGTGATTTAAAATGGCAAAAATGAATTATATAAACAATACATTTCATCAATGTATTAGGTTGGCAAATAATGTAATATAAGGGCAGTTTGCTTTGACCGGTTTCAGGAAACAAAAACAATTTTCAAAAAAAACAAACATATATTTACCAATATGGTATGAGTGTACAGTACTTGATATGGAGATATGATTGATATTTTTCAATTATAATAAAAGCTATATTATAAAATGCAATGACACACTACCTATAACAATTGGACATTTCCAAACGTTCAATTTCCAGTTTTCAGAAAGTACTGTTCTTCAAATCAAAGTAAACCGAATGACAAAATTCCTGTTAAATTGAGAAAACTGAAAATTCCTTTCCGTTTAGCACAATATCTATAAATATATTGTATCCACGTCTTCTTTTCCAGGTAGAACTCTCTACAAATATAAACCTTAACATCAGGTCAAATGTCTACCTTCTCTTCCCTATCCCCTTCAGAGGAATGCTCATCAGTGGAGGCTGCTATAGCCATTAGCAGTCATGTATAATACATTGTATAATGATTAAACTGTGACCTAGCATTAACACACTACTTATTCTTCTTTGGGGGTCTATATACACCGACTACAACTGCGTGGTCTCTCTCGTAGGGTTCCAAGGTGAGCTGTTCTTGGGGCTTAAGCTGATCAGCCTGGAGCTTCTTGATCTCTCCTGCGAACACGGCTTCGGCGGGGGCTGTCGAGTCAATACAATTGGCCTTGATGGATATGACGTAATGGCCGTTCACTTTGAGGAAGTGCTGGGCGTTGATGGATACAATACGCGCTTGATCTGGCTGTGCAACATCGGCAAAGATGCAGTCTACCATGCTGACGATCATGCGGTACTTGTGAGGGTGACGTGCATCTTCAACAATGGGTACAATGTTGGTGCGCTTCTTTGCCATGTTCACCAAGTCACGTCCCGATCGGTGTGAGAACTCCACAGCATACACGACACCTTCCTAATGTGGGCAAAAGAGAAGACGTTTAGATCAACAGATATTTTTCATTTTTTGTAATGGTGCAGATGTACAACGAGTTAAGTTAACAAGTTAGTAATAATAAAATCCTAAACTGAATCTGTACCCTAATAAGATGTATAATGTATTAAAACACGAAAAAAATTCCTTCCTTCATTATTTTTTTAAAGGGACAAAGCAAATGGTAGCTTCAGTTTTTAAAGCTATCTAATGGGAGACTACCTGTAATTTAAGCCTGAACTATTCTTCTACAAGTACCACTACAAGCTCATTTACATAATGATAAAAAACAAATAATTGAACATTTACTTACCGGTCCAACAACATCTGAAACGTGTGATACTGTTGTGCCGTTAGCAGCACCCAAGTATAGAACTCTGGAGCCTGGAGGCATGTAAATATTGCCAATACCACCTACGATGGCGGCAGCCAACTTTGACCGGAAGGGATTCCACACGCGGTACTCAATCTTCTCGGTTCCTTCCTGCGATAGATGTTGCACTTTAAAATTTGTCTTCTACAGTTTATATTTTCAATTAGGCTTTCAAAAAAGACATGCAATGAATATCTTCTGATTTAAATTCTTATCTGTCATAAGGACTTGTCTTGTTTACTAATCATAAAAAAATAGGAATAGTTACAAAATATAAAATACATACATATGTATATAAATACCTTAATAAACAAGATCCTAATGAAATAAATTCTCACAGACATGTATGTATTTTCATCGTGTAATCATAACATAATACATAGAGTGATAATTACCTCAACACTGATTCTCTTCTCTCCATAAACACTGTCTCCTGGCACGAGATTTCTGGTGCAGAGCACATCCTCCTTTCCGCGGCCAATGAACACTCCCTCGTGACGATGGGGCTCTACCATGACACTTTTACCGCCCTTGAATCCTCCTGAAAAGTTTATCATGTGTTAACTCTTCACTTACATGGGAAAATAAAACAGAACAGGTATAGAACTTATCAGGTCATTGAAAACTTTATGGCAATAACGACAAAACAAACTAAAAACAAAAACAAAAATAACTGAATGATGATAGTAATAGTTATGCCCAAAACAGTGATAAAGAATAAACCCAGTTCATACTGGGAGAGATGCTCACTCACCTCGACCGCCTCCGCGTCCTCCGCCTCGTCCACGGCCTCCTCCGCGTCCACCACCGCGGCCCCTGGGAGAGAATCCTCTGTCTCCTCCGCCGCCACCTCTCCCTCCCCTTGGCGAAAATCCTCTGTCTCCACCTCCACGGCCTCTAGGGGAGAATCCTCCACCGCCTCCTCCTCCTCTCCCTCCACGGAATCCACCGCCACGAGGAGAAAAATCTGAAAAGATGTGCACATGCTGTAATGATATATATGTATATATATGTTCACACATGGGAAAATGTACAGATGTATATACACAAAAACAACTATTTGTCTTAGTTCATGCAATGTTTGCATTTAATAACAATTATGCCTTTCTAGATGGCTGTGACAGCTTGACTAATAAATACTAAGCTATGTCTAGATAAAAGTATGTCCAACTTCATTACATCTAGCCTATGAAAGATGGCTCAACTGGGCATGCACATGTTTGTATGTGTATGTGTGTGCTCTCTTGCCTTAGTGTTGTAAATTAACATGATACTGAACTCTGATAAAGTATTTTCAATTAAGCCAAGACAACACACTAGGAGCAGGAAGATAAAAACTGTGGCATCATTAAAAGTAGTTTCAAATCTATACATAAAAACATTACAGTATATTTTGGTGTCCATATAATAATAAGTGGGACTTAATGTTCATTTGACTAACATATCTTTGCATTCATGAGTAACCTCCACACCTCTGGCACAGGGGTTAAAGCCAAGAACACAATAAAACATACATACATTGCTAAGACAGACATACAATCACCACTGACTGATGTGTGGCTTTTCCAACAACTGAACCTCTCGTTAATGCCAAGAATTACTTTATACTGCACAGAGCCTATGGCTTTTGCTCCAAAGGTGTTCACATCTCGATTTTCCTGTTGATTTTAAGTGGCTTGCCTAAGATATGTTGTACTAAGTTCAACTTGTTCTTATAAGCATTTATTAGATATTCTGAGCCTTTTCAATCATACCGAACTCAAGTACAACTCTGTAGCTGTAGAAGTTTGCCAGATATATCAGAGGCAAGCCACACAAAATCATCTTGAGAATCAGGAAGCATGGCCTCATACAGAAGACAACATCAGAGAACCAAAACGCATTTATGTTGGACTGAGAATTGTAGGCCTACCCTTATAGAGCACTCTCTGCTTTAAGTGACTTTGGATAAGAAAAACTAATACTTGTAGAGAGAAAGGTCTTAATTTATAAAGATATTGCAGGCTAGTAACATTCGACGAGATTAATTAAAATGTGGAACTAGCTATACATTAGAACACTAATGACAATGAAAACCTTAACACATTAGGGAAAAGCACCATCAAAGGAAAGGAAAAAAAAGTCAAACACGTTGTTGTATTAGTGATGATTCGCCAGTAAGACAAGACAACTCATTCCATCACGTGTCCATAACAACCTCATTAATAATGAAAACAAGGCAACACAAATAATTTGTTAACAGGTGCCCATGTTCAATGTACAAATGTAAAGAGGCTTGGGGAAATACTAAAAGAGAAGCCAAGCTCCATGCCCAAGCCCTGAGCATCACACGTGACGAAAACAATCACACCAAAATAATGATTCCATATTCGCTAAAAATCCCCTTGACATGCAACGACGCACTCAGATTCCCACTTTAACCTTAACATATAACCAGTTCATTAACAAATACAGCATGATAAAACTCAACTAACCTGGTCTTCCCATGTTGTAAGTGTGTGTAGGACGCGACACGTGCAATCGGTACGCTGGGTTCTTGCGGTCTCCTTCAAACACGCTGTTCCTCTGGACAAGACCCGGCCGGACCACGAGGAACGACGCGGAACGGAACGGCAGAGAGCGACGTTCGAATCGGGGAAAATTTTTGGATAAAAGTTTTATAGATCTGCATCTAAAAAGTATGTTATATGTTTCTGAGATTTGTGTTATATGTCTTGTATATTGTAATTTTGGATGATGCAATTTTAGCTATCATTCTACTGAACCCATTATTTTTGCCTCAAATCTTCACGAATGCGACAGGTGCACGTGAATTTTATCTCTTTCATAAAAGTTTTATACTAAGTCATATTGGTTAATCAATAGTTTCTGTATTCGTATTTTATCTCCAAGGAACAAGTGCAATGGCATTTTGTAATAAGAAATTGCCTCCTACAATGCAAAACCCGTCCGAAGATTTTTTTTCGTTATCTCAATACAAACACTGTAATACAAACAAGTACATACAAAACCTCTTCTAAATAAGTCTGCGCGATATGTTATGCTTATAAAAAAAAATATATATATATTATGGTTTTACGGTATATTCCTTAAAACATCCAGGATATAGACGACTGGAAGACGCCGTATGCGCGTCGGGAAAACGCCATGCCATCGCTTTATGAGTATTATTCTACTTCATTTTTTGGCTGGTTCCTATACTTTGATGAGAAAATACTAAAACGTATTGTTTTTTCTGATGTAAATATATATATGATTTGGTTATGCCATACTTGTGTTCACACTGGAACACCGGGATACGGAATGGAGTACAACAAGGATGAAATGCATGTGCTGATAAAACCAGTGGGGCTCGTGTATTATTGTTTTATATTATTGTTCATTCTTGTTAATATTTAAGGCCGTTAATACAATGTAAGAAACATAATTTCCAAGATCATAAAAAATGCACACACGGGAGACGTATTATTATATATCTAAATACTTCATATGTACATGTAGGCACGATATATGTATATAATATTATATATAAATAAATAAATAAATAAATAAATAAATAAATAAATAAATAAATACATATATATATGCAAAATCAGTATTCATAATTAGAGGCAATGGAAATATTTAATCAACTAACAGACAGACATAAGCAATACCATCATAACATAGATTAGTCTCTCCTCACCACTCAAGCAAAGGCCAACGACCCGTAAATTTCCAAGCAGGACACAGAATAAGGCCTTCCTTCTGATTCATCATAAAAAAACCCTTCTTGTTTGACTTATATATATATACAATGTATATATATGTCAAACATATATGTATGTTTATATGTATATACATATGTGTGTGTGTGTGTGTGTGTGTGTGTGTGTGTGTGTGTGTGTGTGTGTGTGTGTGTGTGTGTGTGTGTGTGTGTGTGTGTGTGTGTGTGT
>BOPN01001413.1:260104-267604 GCA_017312705.2 Penaeus japonicus
CACTTGGCTTGCGAGGCTCGAACGTGGACCTTTGCATCCAGAGTCACACGCCTTACCATTCACTCCACCTTGCTCGCTCGCTCGCTCTCTCTCTCTCTCTCTCTCTCTCTCTCTCTCTCTCTCTCTCTCTCTCTCTCTCTCTCTCTCTCTCTCTCTCTCTCTCTCTCTCTCTCTCTCTCTCTCTCTCTCTCTCTCTCTCTCTCTCTCTCTCTCTCTCTCTCTCTCTCTTTCTCTCTCTCTCTCTCTCTCTCTCTCTCTCTCTCTCTCTCTCTCTCTCTCTCTCTTTCTCTCTCTCTCTCTCTCTCTCTCTCTCTCTCTCTCTCTCTCTCTCTCTCTCTCTCTCTCTCTCTCTCTCTCTCTCACTCTCTCTCTCCCACCCTCCCTCCCCCCCCCTCTCTCTCTCTCTCTCTCTCTCTCTCTCTCTCTCTCTCTCTCTCTCTCTCTCTCTCTCTCTCTCTCTCTCTCACACACACACACACACACACACACACACACACACACACGCCTTACCATTCACTCCACCTTGTAGAGACAGTGCTTGATCTCCCGCTAAGGAGCTATTTGAATACCAGAAAGCGTCTCTCTCTCTCTCTCTCTCGCTCGCTCGCTCTCTCTCTTCTCTCTCTCGCTCTCTCTCTATCTATCTATCTATCTATCTCTATCCCCCCCCCTCTCTCTCTCTCTCTCTCTCTCTCTCTCTCTCTCTCTCTTTCCATCTCCCTCTCTCTCTCTCTCTCTCGCTATCTCTCTCTCTCTCTCTCTCTCTCTATCTTTCCATCTCCAGCTCTCTCTCTCTCTCTTTCCTCTCTCTCTCTCTCTCTCTCTCTCTCTCTCTCTCTCTCTCTCTCTCTCTCTCTCTCTCTCTCTCTCTCTCTCTCTCCCTCCCTCCCTCTCTCTCTCTCTCTCTCTCTCTCTCTCTCTCTCTCTCTCTCTCTCTCTCTCTCTCTCACACACACACACACACAAACACACCAATAATCCTAAACACAAATAACACAACGAGCCTCCGAAGTAACAACCACACACATTTCCCCCTTCCTCCTCGCCCACCGTAACACAAATACCTTTCCTCGCACATCACCCGTCAATGCCACGGAATAAGCAACGTAGACGCTGACGCCACATCTCTCTCTCCGCCACATCCCCGGAGGTGATGGTGGCGGCGGTGGCGGTGGAAGAACCTGTGGGTAAGGTGTTCCTCGGGAAGACCTAACGATGCCCAGTGGGAGGCGCCGCAGAAGGTCGATATTGTCCTCGTCAAAGGCTGGAGGGTAACCCGCTAGTCAGTAGGATATGTCGTCAATGATTGTGGGAGGGGGGAGGGGGGTAACTGGATATGGGAGGAGAGAAAGGAAGGTGGAGAGAGAGAGAGAGAGAGACTTTGACTTTGACGAGTTTATTGAGACAAGTGATTATATACATCTCAAAAGGATGAGGTAACATAGGTTATCCGAGAGGGAGAGAGAAAGAGAGAGAGAGAGTCAGAGAGAGAGAAAGAGAAGGAAGGATGGATGGAGGGATGGAGGGTATTTATGTGTGTGTGTGTGCGTGCGTGCGTGTGTGTGTGTGTGTGTGTGCGTGAGTGAGAGGCAAAGAGAAAGATAAACAAAAATAAATATATAGACAATAAAAGAGGTAGAGGGGGCGAGAGAATAGCAGCAAAAAGACAGGAGAGCGTGCGAGAGAGAGAAAGAAGCAAACATGAGGTTATTAAAAATCACAATAAAACAAATAGACTATACATGGTCGACGCTAGTGAATTTTTTTGTCTATTTTACTTTACCTGTTGTTGGTGCGTTTGTTTTGTTTCTATCTGTTGTTTCTTTCGTTCTCGCTCGTTCTATTCGTTATTTCTTTCTTTTTCTCCGTATGTATTTGTGTCCACACACACACACACACCTATGTATGTTTATTAGATCCCAATTTTAAAAATTATGTTTACTCTTACAGCTCTATCAGTTTTACCGTTTTTCAATACGAAGGTTAAATTTCAATAATAATATTCGTGATTCGTTTTGAAATTTATATCTTTATCATTCATTTCTTTATGGTGGGAATGTATCCTATACTTATTTTGAGATCTCCTGTAGCTACTCATTCTGTTATGGTTCCATTTACCAGGTTATCTATTGCATTACCTTAGTCTTTGTGGTAAAGATGGTTATGTCCTCTGCATATATCATTTTGTCTACTTCCGTTGGGAGTTTTAGATCTTAATAATAATCTTAATTAATATATGTGAATATCATTGGGATGAATGGTAATCCCTAAGGACCTTAGTGAGGACCCTGTTATCCCTGTTATCATAGCTTTTGGTTAATATGGCTTCTTGGTTAGCAGAGTCAAATGCTTTTTTTTCTAAATCTAGAGAGGCGACTAATGTATGTTTTTTGTTGTTTTTTTTCGTTTATCTAGAAGGTGGAGCGCATTTATTGTTGTTTTCTTCGGTTTGAATCCTGTTTGATCTGGATTTAGTTTGTTGTTGGTCTTTATCCACGAATTTATACTGTCTTAGGCTATTATTATTCTTTCATTAGATTTAACCTAAACCAGATGGCCTGCTGATACACCTATAGGATTTAATTTCTTTAGTTTTTTGTACTGGTTTTAGTATTGGATTTATTTAGACAGATTTAGTTTTTATTGTGTATTGTCCTGAAGTCCTGTAGCCATTTAGTTCGTTTAGTGTTAACGTTTGGATATTGCTGGGGGCGCTTTTGTAAAACTTTTACGGTACTTCCTCGCGGACATAAGCTTTCCCGGTTTTTGTGTTATTGTCTTTTTTTTTCTTTTTTTCATTATTTGTTTTGTCTTTTGATTCGTGACTTTCTTGAATTCCTTTTCGGATAAATACGGTTTGATATTGATGTTTGACACTGGCGGGTCAATGTACATTCTTGTAAATTCTTTGATTATACTTATTTTACCCATTATTTTCTTTGTAAAGTTCCATTCTTTTTATGTTTGTTTGAACATAAATTTTCTCCTGATATCCTTTTTTCTGTATTTATGATTTATTTAGCCTCTGATACATCTGGTTCTTTGAATCGGGTATTTTTCTCCACCCATTATAAATCATATTTCTCTTTTCTTCATAATTTCTTTGCATCCAAAGTTCCACTATAATTTATTTAGACCGAGTTTGGAATTTTCATTAATTTTGAATTTATATATATATATTTCTTTTTTTTCTCGATTATTATTAAGGATGTTGAATTTCTTTCTTTGTTATATAGTACAGTTTTTTTTTCTTCTTCTTCTTCTTTTTATCCAATCTGTACCATTAAAGATTCATCTCTTTTCTTTTAAGTGTAGCTATTTTTTGCAACGTTTTTTTTTTTTTTTTTTTTTTTTTTTTTTTTTTTTTTTTTTTTTTTTTTTTTTTTTTTTTTTTTTTTTTTTTTCTTTTTTCTTTTTTTTTGAAATAGGTAAGCGGTCACTACCTACGTTCGGCTCATTTCCAGATGGCTTAGGCTAGATAACCTTATCACTATGTGTCGTGTCTTTGTTTAATTTGGAATTCTGGTGAAGTTAGAAGATTATTTTTTTTCCTCAGAGATAAATTCCAATAGGTTTTTTCCCTGTTTGGGATTTAAATTTGGATCCGAATGGGGTGATAAGAGTTAAAATGTCTTGTTGTGAGTGGTGGGTCTTTTTGTTCATATCCCATTACTATTTTATCTTTATTACTACATGGGTTATGAATCAGTAGAATGTTTGATTATATATTTTTTGTTGTTTATTTTCTGTACCTAGTGTTTATACTTTGTTCATGGAATTGTCACTTAATTCTAATATCTTAAATTGCACAATTGTTTATTCCTATTTTTTCTGATTGTTTCTGACTTCCTTGCAAGGCCAATCTTAAACGAACAAACATACAAACAAAAACAGACCTAAACTATTTAACTTATAAAGAGAACCCAATTCGAATCACCATAAGAAAAGAACAATTTCAAACTGAAAAATAGTGAAAGAATCAGAAAAGATAGGAATAACCAATTATGAGGGGGAGGAGGGGGGGGTAGGGGGAAGGTTAACTTTCCGTCTCAAAAAAATGAATCATAATTGAGAATATCAAAACACATTCTGACTTCGTTATGCTTGCCTGTTAGCTGAAGTATCTCTCGTTCGTGACCCGATAAACATCCGACTAATTCCTTGTTCCATGAGGTTGTTGGGGTTCTCAGCCGTCCAGAGGGAGGCTGAGAGACAGTTAGAGACAGGGGAAGAGACACGCTGTTACTATCGTTCATTCTCACTATCTTTATTTCAGGCTATAAGACATATGTGACCTATAAATCAGGTTGACGAATATAAGCATCAGTTTCGTCAGTTAGCCTTTAGACTTGGCTCTCTTGTTTGTTATAATTTCTTCGACTACGAAATTCGTTAACAAAGTTTAGGTAGGTTAGATGTTAAGCACTTGGAGCCGTTCAGCATAATCATACTTTTCTTTTTCTTTTTTCTTTTTTTCTTTCTTTTATGGAGACGTTGATGAAACTGTACCTTTTCGATATCTCAAGAAGGAAAAACAAACATGAATAGTTAAGTAATAATACAAATAAATGCCAATTTTGTTCTTTATCTCTTTCGTTTAGCCTTTGTACCTGTATCGTTGAAGAAAGAGAATATATTCTTAAGTAAACCTTGCTGCAAGAAAAAGAGAAAAAAAAAACATTTCATATTAAAAATAACATAAATTAGAGAAGAAAAAAATATAAAAAAAAACAGCTAGTTTTTTATCCATAGAAAAAAAACAAAACAATGTATCACAAAACTTAAAGTATGAACAATATTTTTAGCGTTGTGTAGCATTTCTCGTAAATCAATCCACATGAATAAAACGTAATTGGGAAAGAATGTTCCCTGTCTTTGTCAGAGCAACCGACGTACCTCTGAACAGGTGTTGTGGTCGACAGGTGTGGAGGGCGGAAGTGGTGTTCGTCTGAAAGTACACTTGTTTTTTTCTGGCTGAAATAGGGTAGGGGTAGGTAGGTAGGGAGATGAGGGGGGAGGAGAGGGGGGCGATAAAGGTAATGCAAAGAGGAATGATGATGATGATGATGAAGGTGGTGAAGATGAGCGCTCTCTCTCTCTCTCTCTCTCTCTTATCCTTATCCTTATCTCTCTCTCTCTCTCTCTCTCTCTCTCTCTCTCTCTCTCTCTCTCTTTCTCTCTCTCTCCTCTACGTACCAACAGCAGTCACTCGGCAGGCAAAATCTCCCCAGTTGGTTGCAGCGTCTCTAGTAAAAGTAAAGCTCAGACTAGACGTCGCAGTTGTGAATCCGAGATCAGTGGAGCCCTTGCACAGTCTAAAACTTTGATATCTGAAAGAAAAGCACGACGATTTTATCTTTATTAAGATAAATAAATAAATAAATAAGTTTAGATACACCCTAAAAATAATTGCGTTACGACTGCCAAAGTCTCATTTATGAGGATAAAAGAAAATACAGTATCTGGTTATCTTATATCAAGTTTCCTACCTACCACATACATGTCAAAGCAATCGAGTGCTAATGTTTTTTTTTTTTTTTTTTTTTTTTTTTTTTTTTATTATTCTTTTTATATCTATTTATTTATATTCATATTTATATGTTTTATTTCATATCTATTTTTCATATTTATATATATATATATTTTTTTTCTTAATGTTCCTTAGAAAATTCATCGATTTTATTCAATAATTTCAATTTCCTTACGCGTTGAGGTCGTCTACGTAAAGGTCCTCCTTCCTGCATTTTCTTCTGAAATTCATCCGAGGACATTCCAAGTTGAGGATAGACCCAGGATCACCCTAGTATGTTTGAGGAAAAAAAGAAAAAAGAAATATATATATATATGTATTAGTCTTGAATATGAAGTTCAATGTATATGCTGTCCCATTGTCCTTGTATATTGTTGCAGGTTAGTCTTCTTTGCTAAACACCTAGGCACCTTTGCAACCATCACTCGTAGCAACAGCATTATTATACATTCATCCGGTTAAGTAAAGCGAGACTAATTATGATGATTATCTTTCACTATTATGTTACTCTGTATTTTGCTAGCTATGCTTATTCCTGTGAGCTCATCAGCATTAATAAACCCAAGAAAAGCTTTTCCTACCTTTTCTTCATCAAAATAGTAATCACGTACTGAAAGTTGTTATTTTTTATAGTAAGTTTTTTATATATAAAAAGGGCGAAATGATGTTTTAAATATATTACAATTAAATTACGTGTGAAAATTCTCCCCATGAAAACGAACAAGTGGTGTGTTGTTGGACTCGTTGACCTTCGGCTGATTTCTATGCTCCTCAGCTTCGAGCATTTTCTATCATTCCCCTATCTGCTTTCCCCCTAGAATAATATCATGATACAAGTGGCTGCGGGGGATGCAGCTGTACCACACAACTGTTTCAATATTTCAAAATAGAGGGCAGATTAGTTTCCTACTGCAATCTATCACTATGTCATTGAATGATTCCGATATTTATGATATTTATTTACCCTTTCGAGTTCCTGTGCAGAGCTCACTTAGCACGCAGAATAATGCATATGGCTCTATTTAACAGCACCATGTTCTACAACAGCGGTAACCATTATTTATCTTTTTATTTATTGATTCCATCTTGAACTCACATAGTCTTTTCTGCGGCACCTTTTTTCTTTAACCTCAATAGTTGGCTCAGCGCTCTGTAGATGGCGTTGGAGGAACGAGGTACGCGGTTTTCAATAGTAAACAATCAAGTTAACCATACACACGACTTTTATTTATTTTCTTTTATTTTTTTAAGTGTTGTTTTCCATCCCTTGGAACAGAAGTACCGATGGCAATTGCATGCTGGATTCTTGCAACACCTCTAGGTACTTCCCGTGCCATCCTGTTTAGGAACCACTAGCCTAGATGAGCCAGATAGACCGACATACGGCATAGCCCCTGTTAGGTAGAGCATTTCCTAGCAAATACTGTATGCCATTGATATGAGCTACCCAAGCGCCCATCACATCTCTTCTCTCTTCGCAAGTTCGGCAATGAGCTGTCTGCCAGGCGCTGATGGGTATGATGGGCAAACTTGGGTACGTCCATAGTAATAGTAATAATGATAGTAATGATTATTACCACTAATAATAATACTAATAACGATGGTTATATAATGATAATGATGATAACAATTATATAACAATGATAATCATCATTGTTTATCATTTTCTACAGTTATCAGTTATCAACCATTTTGTAGTACCGGTAGAAAAGTATAATTATTGTTAATGATAATGATCATATTAATAAAGATGATCATGATATTGATAATGATAATAGCAATTGCAATAATGATGATAATAATTATGATAACAATAATAATGATAATGATAATAACAATCACCACATAATGTACCATAGTCACCATGCACTCTTACATCATCACAATCACCACAATATCCTAATAAAAATTATCACCTTCCTAACACCCTTCTTCATCACATAATCACCATCCTTTTACACCACCAAAAT
>BOPN01001413.1:273261-275761 GCA_017312705.2 Penaeus japonicus
CCCGGCGTGGCTGTTGCTTTGCTTGCTGTTGTTTTCCTCGGTCCCCTCGTGTTTGATCTCCCCTTCTCTTCCTCCTCTTCTTTCTCTTCTTCCTCTAATTCCTCCTCTTCTTCCTCCTCCTTTTCTTCGTTCTCTTACTCCTCTTCTTTCTCTTCTTCCTCCTTCTCTTCATCCTCTTCTTTCTCTTCTTCCCCCTTCAATTCCTCCTTTTTCTCCTCTTCTTCCTCGTTCTCTTGCTTCTCTTCTTCCTTCTTATTCTCCTTTTCTCCTCTTCCTCCTCCTTCCCTCTCCTCTCTCCTCCCTCTTCGCCCCCCCTCCCCCCACCTCCTGTCTCTCCTCCTCCTCCTCCTCCTTCTTCTTCTTCTCCTCCTCCTCCTCCTTCTTCTTCTTCTTCTCCTCCTCCTCCTCCTCCTCCTCCTCCTCCTCCTCCTCCTCCTCCTCCTCCTCTTCTTCTTCTTCTTCCTGCTCCTCATTATTTCCCCCTTCTCTTTCTCTTTAATCTCTCTATCATCCTTATCTTAATAATCCGCCACTTCTGTCTTTTCATCTTCATACTTCTTGTCCTTCTCTTCCTCCTCCTCTTTCTTCTCCCTTTTTTCCTCTTTGCCCTTCTTCACAACCGCTGCTTCTTCATCCTCTTCTCCTTCCCGCTTCTTCCTCTTCCTTCTTATTCTCCTCTCTCGCCATCACCACCTCCTTTTCCTCCTCCTCTTCCTCCTCTTAAAACTATTCTTTCTTTTTTTTTTACTTAATCACCACTTCATCCTCCGTCTCTTCCTGCTCCACCTCCTCCTCCTTCCTCCTTTTCCTCCTCCTCAGCTGTCTTCCATTAAGGCTGCATCCACTGGGTGTCACACGACTTAAGGGAATTAATTGATATTTGTCTCCTTCTTGTCCTCCCCCCCTCCCTCCCCCCAACCCGAACCCACACACAGGTAGACCATTTGCAACATCGAAGGAGACGGAGGTGGGGGGGAGGGATAGGGGTAGGGAGAGGGGTAGGGAGAGGGGGAGGGGTAAGGGGAAGGGAAGAGCGTAAGATGATCTATACTGATGGAGATTAAAGCTATTAATACACTTGTCATTTTCTGTTGCTGTATGTCAGGGAGGAACAGGCTTCCGCCCTTTCTCTCGCTCTTTCTCTCTAGCTTTTTCTCAAGTTGTTTTTGTTTTCTTTAGTCTCGCTCGCTCTCTTATTCTTTCTCTCTCTCTCTCTCTCTCTCTCTCTCTCTCTCTCTCTCTCTCTCTCACTCACTCACTCACTCACTCACCCACTCACTAACTTGCTAATTCACTCTCTCTCTCTCTCTCTCTCTCTCTCTCTCTCTCTCTCTCTCTCTCTCTCTCTCTCTCTCTCCCTCTCTCTCTTATTATATAATGTCTGTATGTGTGTATGTGTGTGTGTGAGTGTGTGTGTGTGTGTGTGTGTGTGTGTGTGTGTGTGTGTGTGTGTGTGTGTGTGTTTATGCACGCAGTTAATACAAATATTCATATATTCCTTAATTAAATTATTCATCTTGAAAAGAAAAGAGTAGAGCCATGTTATATCAAACACATGTCTAACTCCCTGTTGAAACTCCCCCTTACCCCTCCTTTCCTCCTCTCCCTCTCCTTCTCATGCCCTTCTCCCCTCCTCCTCTTCCCACACTCTTTCCTCCTCCTCTCCATATCTTCCTCAACCTCCGGATTCCGCTCATGTGCGTAATACTAGCCGGTCCGAGCGTGTACATTCCGTAGCGCTAGTTTAGCCCTTTTTATATGGGTTTCTTATGCGGATAATCTACTAGCTCTGACAGGCAAGGTAGCAGGTCTCGTGCCAGGCGGTTTTACTTGTGTGACACACGAACGAGAAGGGGGGGGGGGGAGAAGGGAGAGTGTGGGGGGTGGGGGGAGAGGATGGGTGGGGGAGAAGGTGGGGTGGGGGTTAGGGGAAGGAGGGAGAGGGTGGGGGGGAGAAGGTGGGGTGGGGGTTAGGGGAAGGAGGGAGAGGGTTAGGTGGGGTGGGGGGGAAGGAGGGAGAGGGTTGGGGTGGGGTGGGGAGGGAGAGGGTGGGATGGGGAAGGGAAGGGAAGTGGTGGGGGGGGGGGGGGAAGAGAGGTAGAGAGGATGGAGAGAGAGAGAGAGAGAGAGAGAGAGAGAGAGAGAGAGAGAGAGAGAGAGAGAGAGAGAGAGAGAGAGAGAGAGAGAGAGAGAGAGAGAGAGAGAGAGAGAGAGAAAGGGAGAGAGAGAGAGAGAGAGGGAGAGAGAGAGAGAGAGAGAGAGAGAGAGAGAGAAAGAGAAAGGAAGAGAGAGAGAAGAAAGAAAGAGAAAAAGAATATAACAGGGAGAAACAGAGGACAGAGAAAGAGACAAGACAAGAATAATAAAATACCCGTTGATATCAAAATGACTGCAAAGCGATAGATCAATAAAGCAACATGAAATTCAACAATCAACAGTCGCTTGATGTCATAACATTTTCAGATTTTGACAAGTAAAAGCCACTATCTCCCCTCCCCCC
>BOPN01001414.1:5000-15000 GCA_017312705.2 Penaeus japonicus
GTGAAGTGATATGATTTATGTTTAGAGGTTGTTTTGAAGCGAAGTGAAATTGATTTTACTGCTTAGAGAAGTGCTATGAAATTGAAGTAGAATGATTTGTATATGAAGAGGTTTGAAGTGAAGTGAAGTGATTTTGCTTGTATAGAGAGGTTGTTATGAAGTGAAGTGAGGTGATTTTGCTGCTTCGAGAGGTTGTTTTGAAGTGAAGTGAGGTGATCTACTTGTTCAGAGAGGTTGTTATGAAGTGAAGTGAGGTGATTTTGTTGCTTATAGAGGTTGTGAGTGAAACGAAGTGACGATTTTGTTGTTTAGAGAGGTTGATATGAAGCGAAGTGAGGTGAAGTGATTTGGTTGTTAAGAGAGGTTGTGAAGTGAACCGAGGTGATTTGGTTGTTTAGAGAGGTTGTTTTGAAGTGAACAGAAGTGACGATTTTACTACAAAGAGAGGTAGTTTTGAGGTGAAGTGAGGTGATGTGATTTTCCTGCTTAGAGAGGTTGATATGAAGTGAAGTGTTTTGGTTGCTTAGAGAGGCTGTTTTGAAGTGAAGTGAGATGATTTTGCTGTTTATAGAAGTTATGATAAAGTGAAAAGAAGGGACTTGTTGTTTAGGGAAATTGTAAAGTGAAGTGAGGTGATTTTGCTGCTAAGTGAGGTTGTGAAGTGAAGTGACGTGATGAAATGAAGTGATTACGAACTGTATCTTTTCTATGGGTGAAGATTAATTTTGTGTAGAAGGGAACACACACACATACACACACACACACACACACACACACACACACACGCAGAAAAACACATACACACACACAGAAACACACACACACACACATACACAACACACAGAAATACACACAAACACACACACAAACACACACACACACACACAGTTCAAATGATGTGATACAGACAAACATTCTGATATGCATTTCCAAATCATCATTAACCATTTATCAACAAACTCTCTATTCCTGCTTTTATTCCTTTTTCCCATCTACCTACCTTCATTATTCTGGTGGTTTACCATTGCCTTCGCCCCGAGCAAAATTCTCACAGTCTGGACGTGGTTCAAAGCAGCAGCCATCATTAGGGGCGTGTTTCCTATGAAAAGAAGGGGGATTTTAGAACATTTCTGCGTAAGATTTGTGGGTTTAGTTTGTTCATCTTTTTTTGTTATCGTTTTGTTATTGGTATTGTCATTGTTTTGTTGTTGTTTTTTTAGTATGAGTGTGATTGTTATTATTATTATCATTACTGTTATCATTATTATGATTATCGTTACTATTATCATTATTTTCAGTATTATTATCATTTTTTTTATTATCATTATCATTATTGCCACTACCATTATTATTCACATTATCATTATCATAATAATGATAATCATTGTTATAATAAGCATAAACATTATCACTATAAATTAATTGCTATCATCGCTACCATTACCATTATAATCATTATCATTATAATCATTTCTATAATTACAAACATCATTATCGTAATCATAATCACCACGACCATTCATATCTGGATTATCATCACTACCATTAATATTCTCATCACCATCCATTTCATCCTAATCATCACTATCATAACTCATATCATCATCACCATTCTCATCACTATCACTATCAGTACCATAATCCCAATCATCATCACTCTCATCACTATCATTACCAGTGCCATAACCCCATCACCACAACCACTATCATCATCAGTATCCCTATCCCAATCATCACCATCACCCTCACCATCACCACCATCATCCTCACCACCATCACTACCACCAACCTCACCATCACCACCACAAAATATCAAACTCACCACCATCACCACCACAAAATCTCAAACTCACCACCACCACCACCACAAAATCTCAAACTCACCACCACCACCACCACAAAATCTCAAACTCACCACCACCACCACCACAAAATCTCAAACTGACCAGCCTTGTCCGGGAGGTCCAACTCAGCTCCTTGATCACAATCACTACCATCATCAGTATCCCTATCCCAATCATCACCACCATCACCACCACCATCATCATCACCACTATCACCACCACAAAATCTCAAACTCACCACCACTCACCACCACCATCATCATCACCACTATCACCACCACCACCACCACAAAATCTCAAACTCACCACCATCACCACCACCATCATCATCACCACTATCACCACCACCACCACCACAAAATCTCAAACTCACCACCACCACCACCAAATCTCAAACTCACCACCACCACCAAATCTCAAACTCACCACCATCACCACCACCATCATCATCACCACTATCACCACCACCACCACCACAAAATCTCAAACTCACCACCACCACCAAATCTCAAACTCACCACCACCACCAAATCTCAAACTCACCACCACCACCAAATCTCAAACTCACCACCATCACCACCACCATCATCATCACCACTATCACCACCACCACCACCACAAAACCCCAAACTGACCAGCCTTGTTCGGGAGATCCAACTCAGCTCCGGCCTTGATCAAGTCCTGAGATGCGATCGAGTTGTCCAGAGCGGCGGCCACGGAAAGGGCTGTGTCTCCTGGAAGATGGGAAATCTTGGTTTCTGGTTGTTGGGTTGAGTCGGTTTGGTTGGGGGTGTTGAGTTTGGGTGGGAGTGTTGGTTGGGGTTGTTGGGTTGAGTCGGTTTGGTTGGGAGTGTTGGTTGGGGGTGTTGGGTTGAGTCGGTTTGGTTGGGGGTGTTGGTTGGGGGTGTTGAGGGTGTTGGTTGGGGTTGTTGGGTTGAGTCGGTTTGGTTGGGGGTGTTGAGTTTGGTTGGGAGTGTTGGTTGGGGTTGTTGGGTTGAGTCGGTTTGGTTGGGAGTGTTGGTTGGGGTTGTTGGGTTGAGTCGGTTTGGTTGGTTGAGGGTGTTGGTTGGGGTTGTTGGGTTGAGTCGGTTTGGTTGAGGGTGTTGGTTGGGGGTGTTGGGTTGAGTCGGTTTGGTTGAGGGTGTTGGTTGGGGGTGTTGGGTTGAATCGGTTTGGTTGGGAGTGTTGAGTTTGGTTGAGAGTGTTGGTTGGGGGTGTTGGGTTGAGTCGGTTTGGTTGGTTGAGGGTGTTGGTTGGGGGTGTTGAGTCGGTTTGGTTGGGAGTGTTGAGTTTGGTTGAGAGTGTTGGTTGGGGGTGTTGGGTTGAGTCGGTTTGGTTGGGGGTGTTGAGTTTGGTTGGGAGTGTTGGTTGGGGTTGTTGGGTTGAGTCGGTTTGGTTGGGGGTGTTGGGTTGAGTCGGTTTGGTTGGTTGAGGGTGTTGGTTGGGGGTGTTGGGTTGAATCGGTTTGGTTGGGAGTGTTGAGTTTGGTTGAGAGTGTTGGTTGGGGGTGTTGGGTTGAGTCGGTTTGGTTGGGGGTGTTGGGTTGAGTCGGTTTGGTT
Source organism: Penaeus japonicus (assembly GCA_017312705.2). Lineage (NCBI taxonomy): Eukaryota > Metazoa > Arthropoda > Malacostraca > Decapoda > Penaeidae > Penaeus > Penaeus japonicus. Next base: position 8,404 of record BOPN01001414.1, read on the forward strand.
GGTTGGGGGTGTTGGGTTGAGTCGGTTTGGTTGGTTGAGGGTGTTGGCTGAGGGTGTTGGGTTGAATCGGTTTGGTTGGGAGTGTTGAGTTTGGTTGAGAGTGTTGGTTGAGGGTGTTGAGTTTGGTTGGGGGGGTTGAGTTTGGTTGAGAGTGTTGGTTGGGAGTGTTGGTTGGGGGTGTTGAGTTTGGTTGGGAGTGTTGGGTTGAGTCGGTTTGGTTGGTTGGGGGTGTTGGGTTGAGTCGGTTTGGTTGGTTGAGGGTGTTGGCTGAGGGTGTTGGGTTGAATCGGTTTGGTTGGGAGTGTTGAGTTTGGTTGAGAGTGTTGGTTGAGGGTGTTGAGTTTGGTTGGGGGGGTTGAGTTTGGTTGAGAGTGTTGGTTGGGAGTGTTGGTTGGGGGTGTTGAGTTTGGTTGGGAGTGTTGGGTTGAGTCGGTTTGGTTGGGAGTGTTGGGTTGAGTCATTTTGAGTTTGGGGGTGTTGAGTTTGGTTGGTTGGGAATGCTAGTTGGTTGAGTCGGTTTGGTTGGTTGGGAGTGCTGGTTGGTTAAGTCGGTTTGGTTGGTTGAATTTTGATGTGTGTCATTTTGGTTGCTGGATGAGTCAGTTTGTTTTAAGGGTGAGTCATTTTGGTTTGGGGGATTTTGGGTGAGTAATTTTAATTTTTAGTGAGTCATTTGGAACGGTGGGTGAGTCATGTTGGTTGCTGGATGAATTATGTTGATAGGTGGATGAGTAATGTTTATCTTGGATGAGTGATGTTGGTTGCTAGATGGGTGATGTTGGTTGAATAATGTTACTAACTGAATGATAATAACTGGTAGTTTGATGAATAAAGATCATAGTCAGATAAGTAAGGCTATCTTTCAATGAGTAATGTTGGTTGTTGGATGAGTAAAGTGAGTAGTTGGCTTGACTAAAGTTATGTAGATCCGTGAATAACAAAAAAATAAAAAAAAAATAAAATAGTAATAATAAATAAAATGAAATAAAAAAAAATAAATAAAAATATGAAATCATACATAAATAAAGTTTTAAAAATCTTGGTATTTGTATGAGTATTAATAACATTTTCTTATAACTAAAAACTATCAGTAAACCTTCATAGAATTCTGGACTACAAAAGTTTAGTAGTTTTTGTATAAGTAATGTATTGATATATTTTTTTTAATTGCTTATGATAAATTATGAAGTAAGAAACATAACTCAGTAAAAGAATGAATAAATAAGTGAATAAATGAATAAAGACAAGTAAGAAAAAATATCCAGATTATTTCCCATGATGAATGAATGAATGAATGACTAAATCAATAAAGAATGAATGAATAAATATGTGAATAACTGAATGACCAAGAAAAGTAATCCGTACTATTTTTACATGATACCAAATAAGTAAATAAATGAAATAGGTAGAAAGATAAGATTATGTAAGATCGTTGAGAAATAACAACTATTCAAAAAAGTGAAAAGAATAAAAAAAAAAAAAAAAAAAAAAAAAAAATAATAAAATAAAAAAAATGGAATTTGCATATTAAGAATATTCAATGTTTATTTGAAGTGTATATGATGCAATAAAACACCATAAAATATCTATTATATATTCCTAACTTGGTGTTAAATAGTTATGCATACATTTCTTATACAAAGAAACATTACTGAAATAGTAATGCAGATTATTGATAAACAAAGATGCAGAACTTGCAAGAAATTATATAGATAGGAAGTTTGTTTACATAGACAAGAAACTTCATTTGTAAACAAGTGCATGATACATATTGAGAATATAATTATAATGTCAATTGCATATGGCATGGGAGTTATGTTCCGTTAGTGTGTGTGTATGTGTGTGTGTGTCTGTGTGTGTGTGTGTGTATGTGCGTGTGTTTGTGTTTGCGTGTCTGTGTATTTGTTTGTACGTGTGTGTTCGTAATTATGCATATACATTTCCATTCTAACTCGTCTTTTGTTGACTTATTTACCACTGCATATACACATCTATCTATCTGTCTATCTGTCTGTCTATCTATCTATATTGTCATTCTAATCTTAATCAAAACTTACCCTTGTGATTCTGAAGGTTGACATTTGCTCCTCTCCCGATCAAGAATTTCATGATCTGAGAATGACCTTTATCCACGGCTAGCATAAGGGCCGAATTTCCTTTATAGAAAAAGAAAGAAACAAACAAACAAATCGCATTAAATATCGATAGAACAATAACAATAAAACAAGAATGCGTAAACAAAAACAAACAAACAAACAAACAAACAAACAATTTCTTGAGTCCCTCCTCATTACATAATTATCTCTATTTCTCTCTCTCTTCATCATCATTCACTTATCCCTTCCTTCATTTCTTTTATCCATCTACTTTTTCTATTATGATCATCATTATATAATCAAAATTATTCCCTCTACATCTACTTCTACAATCTCTCAAATCAACTTGTACAACTATACTCATAATATATCTCTTTTTTATATAATTATCCTTCCTCATTGTATAATTTATTAATTATTTTCCCTACGTCTTTTTCTACAATCTCCCGATTCATTTTTATTCATCAATCACAAATATTTTCCCTAAATCATCTACTTTATTCATCTACGTCATTCATGAACTCAATCTATCTAATTTACTCATCTACGCTGTTACTCATAAATACTTCTAGCTTACTCAGCTACGCCGTTACTCATAATCTCAACCTATCAGCCCTTACTCAACTACGCCGTTGCCCACAAGCCCAACCCATCCTCAACCCATCCACAACCTCTCACAACTAACCGTTGCCACAAACCCCAGCCCATCCTCAGCCATCCATCAACCTCCTCCAACTACTTAAATTTCGACCAGCCATCCTCAACCATCCACCAACCTCTCCTCACAACTATGATTACCCCCAAACCCAACCCATCCTCAACCATCCATAAACACCTGCTCACAACTATAGTGCCATAAGCCCAACCCATCCTCAACATCCATCAGCCTCACTCCCAGCTATGATGCCCATATTAGCCAGCTCTACTCGACATCATCAACCCTCACTCACAATATTCTGCCGGTACCCACAAACCCAACCTTACATCCTCAACCATCCATCAACCTCACCCACAGCCTACACCGGACACCTGCGGACAACCGTATCAACCATCCACCAGCCTCACTCACAACTACGCCGCTACTCACCAACATTATTCTGGTGGTCAATCATTTCTCCTCGGTCTATGAGAATCTTGGTAATCTGTTGGTCGTTGCCTGTGACTGCCAGGATGAGTGCAGTGTTGCCTAGGATGGGGAGGGTAAATGGTGAATAAATGAATATAAAGACAAGTAAGAACATATATCAAACTGTTTATGATGATGAATGATCTAATTGAATGAATCAAACAAAAAATGAATGAATAAATAATCTTAGAATAAATAGATGATATGAAGACAGGTAAGAACATATATCCAGACTATTTCCCATGATGAATGAATGAATAAATGAATGAATCAATAAAGAATGAATGAATAAATATGTGAATAAATGAATAAAGACAAGAACATATATCCAGACTATTTCCCATGATGAATGAATGAATAAATGAATAAATCAATAAAGAATGAATGAATAAATATATGAATAAATGAATAAAGACAAATAAGAACATATATCCAGACTATTCACCATGATGAATGAATGAATAAATGAATGAATCAATAAAGAAGAATGAATGAATAAATATGTGAATAAATGAATACTGAGCAAGTGAAACTATATATCCGGAATATTCACCCATGATAGATGAATGATAAATAGATAAATCAACAAGAATGAATGAATAAATATGAAATAAATGAATATGGTGAAGTAAGAACATATCCAGACTATTTCCCATGATGAATGAATGAATAAATGAATAAATCAATAAAGAATGAATGAATAAATATGTGAATAAATGAATATAGACAAGTAAGAACATATATCCAGACTATTCACCATGATGAATGAATGAATAAATCAATAAAGAATGAATGAATAAATATGTGAATAAATGAATAAAGACAAGTAAGAACATATATCCAGACTATTTCCCATGATGAATGAATGAATAAATGAATGAATCAATAAAGAATGAATGAATAAATATGTGAATAAATGAATAAAGACAAGTAAGAACATATATCCAGACTATTTCCCATGATGAATGAATGAATAAATGAATGAACCAATAAAGAATGAATGAATAAATATGTGAATATGGGTATGGTGGTCGTGGTGGTGATGGGTATGGTGGTGGTGGTCGTGGTGGTGGGTGTGGTGGTGGTGGTGATAGATAGGATTAGAGTGATGGTGGTGGTTATGGCAGTGGTGGTGGTGATAGATAGGATTGTGGTGATGGTCGTTATGGTGCTGGTGGTTGGGATGGTTATGGCGGTGATGATTAAGGTGATGATGGGGATGGTAAGGATTGTAATGATGGTGGTGGAGGTAGGGGTGGTGGTGATGATGAGGATGGTGATAGTGATGGTGGTGAGGATGATAGTGATAATGGTAGTGATGATAACAAATATAATAATGGTTATGACTATGATAATGATGACTATAATGATGAGAGTAATAATAAAGATAAAAATGATAATGATGAAAGTGATGTTAATAATGATAATGAGAATAAAAATCATAATAGTAACAATAATGATAATGATGATGATTATAACAAAAACAATAATGATAACAGTAATGATGACAAAAATAACAATAACAACAACAATAATGTTGATGACTATAATAACGATAATAAAAAAAACAAATTGTGGTTATTATCACATCCTTAAAAATAGCATTGGGTATTTTTTGCCCCTATTTTTTTGTTTTATCAAAAAATGATAAAAATAGAGGTGTGGCGGGAGGTAGGTAGTTGAAAAATAGAATGAATAAGTTTAGAAAATCTTTGATATCCTAAAAAAAATTAATGGATTGATTAATAATTAAGTGAAAATACCAAATGAAGTTCTATAAAAAAAATAGTCATTAAAGAAACTCTTTTAACCCAACCATAATAAACATAAAATTAAAAATATATAATAAATCGCACGTTATTCATAAACTCACCATTAACATTTAACAAGTTTTAAACTCACTATAAGCGTTAATAAAACTCATAAAATCGTAAACTCACCATAAACAATCAACAACTTTCCTCAAGTTTTAAACTCACCATAAGCATAAATGAGATACATCAAATCCTAAACTCACCATAAGCATAAATGACATTCATAAAATCCTAAACTCACCATAAACAATCAACAACTTCCCTCAAGATTTAAACTCACCATAGCTTAAATAATTGTTATAAATCTCGCTCACCATAAACAATCAGCAACTTTCCTCCAAGTTTAGAACTCACCGCATAAGCTTAAATGACATTCGCAAATCCTAAACTCACCATAAACAATCAACAACTTTCCTCAAGATTTAAACTCACCATAAGCTTAAATGACATTCATAAAATCCTAAACTCACCATAAACAATCAACAACTTTCCTCAAGATTTAAAGTCACCATAAGCATAAATGACATTCATAAAATCCTAAACTCACCATAAACATTACCGATATCCATATGACCACAAAGGCACCACAAACTCACCATAAGCAATAACGAGATACATAAAACTCACCATAAATATCAGTCAGATTCAAGGAAGCTCCAGCATTGAGCAAATCTTGCACAACAAGAGGATTTCGTGTCATGGTTGCCCAGTGCAATGCGGAATGACCTGTTGATGTCGGAAAAAAAAGTTTTATTAACACATTGATGTGTTCAATTGGGAGTGGAATTGTATCAGCTTCCTTGTGATGCAGAGAAGTGGTGATGAAGCGCAACTGTTGTTTTTATGGTGACTGAAGAGAGAGAGTGATGATGAGGGGCTGTTGTTTGTTTATGGTGATGAAGAGAGAGAGTGGTGATGAGGAAAACATTGTTGTTTATGGTGATGAAGAAGATAAGTGATGATGGGAAAGCTGTTGTTGTTTTATGGTGATGAGACAGAAGGTGGTGATGAGGGAAAGCTGTTGTTGTTTTATGGTGATGCTGAGAGAGTGGTGATGAGGAAAAGCTGTTGTTGTTTTATGGTGATGAAGAGAGAGAGAGAGAGTGGTGATGAGGGAAAGCTGTTGTTGTTTTATGGTGATGAAGAAGATGAGGAGAGTGATGATGAGGGGCTTCATTGTTTTATGGTGATGCTAAGAGAAAGTGGTGATGAAGCTGTTGTTGTTTATGGTGATGAAAGAGAGAGAGAGAGTGGTGATGGTATTGTTGTTTTTATGGTGATGAAGAGAGAGAGAGAGAGTGGTGATGAGGGAAAGCTGTTGTTGTTTTATGGTGATGAAGAGAGAGAGAGAGAGTGGTGATGAGGGAAAGCTGTTGTTGTTTTATGGTGATGAAGAAAGTGATGATGAGGAAAGCTTTGTTGTTGTTTTATGGTGATGAAAGAGAGAGTGGTGATGAAGCTATTTGTTGTTTTATGGTGATGAAGAAAGTGGTGATGAGGAAGCTGTTTGTTGTTGGTGATGCTGAGAGAAAAGTGGTGATGAAGACTGTTGTTGTTTTTA
>BOPN01001414.1:40000-42500 GCA_017312705.2 Penaeus japonicus
ACACACGCTCTCTCTCTCTCTCTCTCTCTCTCTCTCTCTCTCTCTCTCTCTCTCTCTCTCTCTCTCTCTCTCTCTCTCTCTCTCTGTCCCTCCCCCCCTTTCTCTCTAACGCTCTCACTCTCTATCTATCTATTTATCCATCTATCTCTCTCTCTCTCTCTTTCCTCCCTCTCTCCCTCTTTCCCTTCCCTTCTCTCCCTCCTTCCCCTCCCTTCTCTCCCTCCTTACCCTCCCATCTCCCCCCCCCCTTTCTCTCTTACACTCTCACTCTCTCACTCTCTCTATCTATCTATTCATCCATCTATTTCTCCCTCTCTCTCTCTTTCTCGCTCTCTTTCCTCCCTCTCTCGCTCATTCCCTTCTCTCCCTCCTTCTCCAGGTCGGGAATTGCTTGATTATGGCTTGCGTTTTTCCCCCCTTTTTTAGGGAATAATTTATTCATTTCTCACTGATATATGAGGATTTATATTAATTAATTACTTAATTTTGTTTGTTTGTGTTTCTGTTTATGGATTATTATTATTTTTATATCATTGTGTATAAGTATATTCTGGTCATAATTAAAGGCAGAATAATAGAAGAAAGATGTGTGTGTGTGTGTGTGTGTGTATGCATGTGCGTATTCGTGTATATGTGTGCGCGCACATACAATAGACTACGATAAATCAAAGTTACGCCGCATGCCAAGGAGTAGTCAGTGACACGAACAGGCTAGCTACTGACACTCAGTCTACCTTAGTCTGCCCGAGACTTGCGACCGAAGAACACACACACACGCACGCACATACGCACACACACACGACCCTGGCTGGGAAAGGGGGACACCGGACCTAAACTGGCTTTTGTTTTTCGTCCTTTTTCGAATCGAATTAAGGTCGTATGAGGATGGAAATACTCAGGTTTTGCGTTATGCTCGTATCCCTTCCGATCTTGATGACGAAATCGCAAGGAAATCAGCTGTCGACGCTCATTGAATCCCGTTTTGTGAATGACTATGTGAAGTTCTACGGTTTTCGTCGAGTGTGTATCGTCAGTACAGGTATGTTTTTTTTCTTTTTTTTTCTTTTCACTAGTTTTAACCACAGTTAGAATCATTTCTTCAGGACTAATCTCTTGTTCTCGTATTCTCTGCTACGTTCCAGGTATTAGATGCAAACAACTGTGATTATGAGCAGCGAGAAAAGTTCTTGCTTCTCTGTGTCCATGGAGACCCCAACACAGATTCTTTAGTACAGTGGGAAATTGAGGTATGTGTCATGGGAAGATAAGTAGTTTTTTGCAGATACTTTTGTTTTATACAGCAAAATACATTAATGAGGTCTGCTCACATTGTCATTGAAAGGTTTTTGAGAAAGGTCAATTGAAAACTTTAGATCATGAACTTTTTTCTTTTTTTTTCTTTCTTTTTTTTTCTTAGGGGGAGGCGTGTCGGGTCCTGGGATTAGATAGTGTTGACACGGTTGATTCTGTGTTTACTGAGGATATAGTGCTGTACAGTTCTCGCACGCGCCCCCGCAGCAGCAAAAGACCCAAAGCCGATCGTAACAGGATTTCTCTTCTTATTCTTAAGACTTCCTTCTTGGCCTTGTTGTGACGTCCTCCATCATCTTAATCTCTTGGAACGCTCGCCTTTCCTGCAAGAGGGTCTTCTGTCTGCTAATTGCTTCGCTCGTGATGTTCTCAGGTACACTTGTTGATGCATACTGGGTGAGGAGTTTCAGGGGTAATATGGTAGGGCCGGAGGGAGGGAGGAAGGAAGGAAAATGAATAGAGAGAATATTAGGCAAACTAGTTCATTACTGATAAATAAAGCAAATAAATAGATAGGTAATTAAGGAAATTAGTTTATTGATAATAAATAAATGATAGGTGAATAAGCAAATAAACACATAAATAAATGCATATATATATATATATATATATATATATATATATATATATATATATATATATATATATATAGAGAGAGAGAGAGAGAGAGAGAGAGAGAGAGAGAGAGAGAGAGAGAGAGAGAGAGGTTAAAGGACAAATACATGGACGAATAAATAGATATATGAATGCTGAGACAAATGAATTATTGAACACATAAATAAAAACACGAATAAAAAAAATAAAAAAAAGTCAGACATAAACACACTATAAAAAAAAACGAAGCTGATTATCATAAATCATTATCAAGTAGTAACCAGTAATAATTCCAAATAATTAACTATATTTCATCTCAGAACATATGCAAAAAAAAATAATAAATAAAATAATAATAATGATAATAAAAATAAATAAGATAAAAGAAACTAAACAAGCAACACTTATCAATAGAGCCGACAATCCAAGTTAGAAAGAATGATTATAAATTAATTAGTAATCTCAGAAAGTTAGTGAAAATCTCAATAAAATATGAAAAATAAAATAAAAAAAGGGAAAAAATCTCGAAAAATATTTGTGTGTGTGTGTGTGTGTATGTATATATATCTCCCCAACTGCAATGATATTTCCTGCA
>BOPN01001414.1:65000-80315 GCA_017312705.2 Penaeus japonicus
GGGAAAAGTCAGTTGGTTTTGTTACGTCCGTCAATTTTATGTGAATACGTTTTAGACTAAATTATTCAGATTGATTTTTTTTTCAATATAAAGTCAGTTTTGTTTTTATGAATTCACTTGGTGATTAGTTCCATAAGCGAAGTTTAATGTTAGAATGTTATATAATGTTAGTTGAATTTCTCCACGAAAAAAAGAAAAAAATACACACAGGAAATAACATTTTTTAAAAATCAAAGTTAAAAATTAAAAAGAAATATATATGTTCCTTTTAATATTTCCGAAAACGCTGAGGTAAATAAAATCGAGAATATCAGACGATATACATTAATAAATTGCAAGGTAAGAAAGTCAATTCATAAGCAGTTGCAATATAATACTATCATGCAAAGAAAGCAAGATAATCATGAGAAGATAATCAATAATAAACGTAATCAAGTTAATTATCAGGTAAACATACACATAGGTGTGTCTTAGTGTTTAGCTTACCTAGTTATATAAATAGAATTGATTTAAGAACTATTTTAAAAGAAATGTAAAAAGAGTAATGTGTATCGATGCAATAATATTCTAAATTATTATGTTAAAAATACAATGACATGTATGATATAAGAAAATCTTATCACTCGGTCTTAAAGTCACTTAAAGTCATTTTAAGTCACATAATTAAGTCACTGAAAGTCCCTTAAAGTCACATATAATCACTTTTTTATCATCATTATTGTCATCATTATCATCATCAGTATCTTTTTTACTATTTATGATTATTATTATTATCATTATTATCATTATCATCAACATTATTTTATTTTCATTATCATTCTTAGTATTAGTATCATTATTATTAGTATTATTACCATTACTGTTATTACTATTATTATCATTATCACCATTATCCTCCGTGTTATTAATATAATTTGTATTAGATTATCCTCATTATCATTATGTAAGTCAACGATACCTCTCTGCAGGGTGCACATACATACCATTGTTTTCTTTTATTTACTTCAGTTATCAATACACTCCCGTAATTATTCCATAAGTGTCTGTGGATTTATTCATAAAATTGATACGAGGTCAGGACTCTACAAAGACCTTCGTGCATATGCAACATCACGAATATCGATTCATGTGCTTATGTCTTTTCAACATCTCATTAGAATGTTGCAATGAAATATATAATCATAAGATTTGCAATCTTGTTTCGCATCGTCACTGGTAAAGAGAACATATAAGGAGATATTAACTTAATTGTACTTTTATGTTATTGATGATTAGGTATACAAAGATGTAACGAATCCCTTATTTAGATAAGTTACCCCACGAAACACACACACATAAACACACACACACACATAAACACACACATAAACACACACACACACACACACACATAAACACACACATAAACACACACACACACATAAACACACACACACATAAACACACACACACACATAAACACACACACACATAAACACACACACACAAACACACACACACACACGCATAAACACACACACACATAAACACACACACACACAAACACACACACACATAAACACACACATAAACACACACACACATAAACACACACACACACATACACACACACACACACACAAACACACATAAACACACACACACACATAAACACACACACACACTCACACAAACAAACAAACAAACACACGCCTACACATATACCAATATGCTCGATTTTTCATAATCACGTGACATATTTACATCTTAGGTCATTAAGATGAAGATTCAGAACCTAAGTGACTAGATTTTTAGAATTAGACCCTATAGTTAGTTAGTATTAATAATTGTTAGTAAGTGTAATAGTGATAGTGATATTGGCATTTGAATTAATGTGCGTAGCAATTTTTAGCAAAAAAATATTGTTATAAGGATTAGCGTTACGCGTTTTCATCATCATCATAGTCATCATTGTCATCATCATTTTCATCATCTTTTCATTGATAATGCATTATCATATCATTATTCTTCATTTTCATCAGTATCACCTTACTTCTATGTTGAAAGTACTTCGAGTATCGTGAATCTGCAATCTTGTGCATTTATTCCTCACATGTATATCTAGTCCAGCAATAAGTCATCTGTAAGTGTTAATAAAATGGTCATCACATATATATTTAATTGACCTAAACTCTATTTTGTACCACGGTATTATCATTAACAGAAGCATAAACAGAATACTGACATACAGAATATTAATAATAAAAAAAATATTCAAATTTTGACTTTTCTTTCGTTTTCGTCTTTCATTGCAGGTCTAGGAATTGCAACAATGCATTCCCACGCCTAAGCAGATATCTCAGTGGGCAAAGGAATAGATATAAAACTATGTGATTATTTTCCCTTTTTTCAATCGATTTATTATTCATAACCTTGATTTATAAATGTATAATCATCAAATATTTTTACGACCGTCTATCATATATATCAAAACTTGTTTATTTCCTTACTGTTATCCGGAATGATGAATAAACAAAAGTAAAGAGACAGATACAAACTCTATTATATTAGATTGATATTACAATCTGCAAATGAAAATAAAGACTTTTCTTTAATCTTTCATTCCTATAATGAGACTTGGGATGAAACGAAAACATTTTTTTTTACAGAAATTTAAACAAGAGAATATTTACTTTTTTCTTATTCGTCAAAAAAGATTCATCAACTCACAGGCAACATACAATATACAATATACAATACAATATACAATAAAATATACAATACTATTTACAATATTCAATATACAATACAATATACAATATACAATACAATAGACAATAGTCAATATGCAACATGAAATCACATGTTATGAAACTACAGAAACACTCGAATGACAATCAAAGTAAGAGAGGAATTTTATATCAACGACCAATGCAAATTAGACCGAAATAATAATGAGTTAAATATAATAGACTATTTATTACTAAGCGAAAAAAGAAAATTATCATAATTAACAATAAAATGATGATAAATGATACATCAGAACATAATTTTTGTAGGTTTAAGATAACAAGAATTAGGAAGTAAAAAAAAAAAAAAAGATAATGATAATAATAATGATAAATCGCTCCAAACCGATGCAGATTTATGTCTAAGATCTTTGAACATTTTCCAAGTCAAGAGTCTTGAATAACCTTACGATATTACTAAAACCATTTTTGTGGTGTCTTAAAATAACAACTTTTTACTTCCATGAGGCATGTTACTACTACAACTACTGCTACCACAATCACTCTCTCACCGATTGGTTCATTCATTAAAAAAAAAAATAACAAGATTTATATATTGTATGGTAAGATAACATGATAATAACAATAATAGTAATGATGATAGTAATAAAATTATAAGGATGGTAATGATTATTATGATACTGAAGATGATTATGATAATAACGATGGTGATAATGATTATTATGATGCTGAGGATAATAATGATTATAACGATGATAATATTGATAATGGCATTAATGATGATGATGATGGTGATGGCGATGGTAATGATGATGATGGTGATGGTGATGATGATAATGAAAATGATAGTAATAACAAATTTGATAATGATAATAAGAGTAATAATGAGGATAATAATAATGATAATGATGATAACAAGGACAACAATAATGATAATAGTAATAGCAATAATAATCATGACAGTAATGATAATGATAACACTAATGACTATCAAATGATAATGATAACACTAATGACTATCAAATGATAATGATAACACTAATGACTATCAAATGATAATGATAACACTAATAACTATCAAATGATAATGATAATACTAATGACTATCAAATGATAACACTATTAATCCTCCCATCAATTATAATACAGATAATGATTCATCTACCATACTGCAATCTACAGACGAATATGTTTAGATCCGAAAATAACAAAACCACACTTAAACAATTCCTCATACCTTCAACATCTTGCAAGAACCAATAACTCATCTGCAACATTAAAAAAAAAAAAAAAAAAAAAAGAATTTCCAACCACGCCTTCGCAACTAATCTGCCTCTGGAAGCTGGTGGGAGAGAGGCGGATGTGAACAGCGGGCAACGCAAACCTAAAAGGGAAACAGACTCACTCTCTGCCTTAGTCGAAGTCAATGACCTGTGTTCCGTTTTCCAGTTTTCCTTCCGAAATAGCAATCGGGGGAAAACTTCTTCGGGGGTGTAGGTAATTTTTTGTAGGTTTTTGGGTAATTGGAAAAGAAGGTAATAGATGGTGATTAACGGAGAGAGATTGGTAGTGGTGGGGGAGGGGGGAGTGGCTTCTTCTGTTCCGGGTTGGTTGTGAGATTGACAGTAAGATTAGGGTAATTTTTTTTTTTAGAGAATAGGAAGGCTTTTGTAGGCGTTTAGTGAATATATGCCACTGGTTAAAGCTAAAAGGGCACGTGCAATACCCAGTCAAGTTGAATGACCTGACCTGACTATGTTTCCCCTCTAAGAACACTGGAAAAAGTCCTACAAGAATATATTAATTTTTATTGACAATATGCGTACATAAGCTGCTGGACAATCTAAGACAGGAAATGACCCAATACACACAGCCTAGATAAGGTGAATGACCTCTGTCCCAGCTAGCTCCCCCCCCCCCCTCCCCACCCCGCGCAATAACATGGAGAGAACCTTCCTCGAGAGCACAGTCTTTTGCAAGCGACGTGTGCACATAAGCCGTTAGGTAAATCTGGAGTCGTAGCTTAGAGGAATGGCTGGCTGGCTGGCTGGCTGACTTGCTAGCTGGCTGGCTGGACTAGTCGGTCCTTCCAGACCTTTTTTCCAGTGTAGGCGCAGGAACTCACCAGACCAGGCAGGCAGGTACAGGCTCGCCCCCAGTCCAGTTCAGTCCCCGGGTAAAAGGGGTTGGAGATGTTAACGAAGTGTCAAGTCCAATGATGCAGCAGAGTTTTGTCTTAGTCTTTTTCTTCTTCTTCTTCTTCTTCTTTTTTTTTTTCATCGGCTTAGGAGGATAATTGTTTACTGTCCCCGTTGAAATTTTTTTTCCCTCTTTTTCCCTCTTTTCTTACTTTCTCTTTTCTGTCTTCCTTTTGAGAATTTCGAAGTTCTATGACGAGCGACAGTCCGTTAATCTTAGCCACTGATCCTGGAACAGCTGATTTGCGCTCATCCCGCCAGCCAGTCATATGGGCGATGTTTACATGCAAAACGGGTGTGATTACCGTTCATTAAAACCAGCTGGCGAAGTGGGTGTTATCGGCACTCCCTCGTTACATCACTCTACCTGCATCCCACTTTTGGAAATGTAATCTGCCATCACGAAGCCAAGATAATAGCAAGAGGCACCTTCGCCTTTGCGTTAACGGCTGTTTATGAAGACTTCAGGTGGTCGTTGGTGTGTTCATAGTCACCTTCATTATGGTGATTGGGCAGGGAAAGCCTTATAAAAGTTAGGTGAATTGGCACACACATATACACACACATATATATATACATACATACATATATATATATATATATATATATATATATATATATATATTCATATATATAACTATCTATCTATCTATATCTATCTATCTATCTATCTATCTATCTATCTATCTATCTATCTATCTATCTATCTATCTATCTATCTATATATATATATATATAACACTGATGCAATAACATGCACACTCATTGACAATATTCAACACAACAAAGTATGTAATTTAAACAACGCTAATAAATCATGCATTATCAGCAGTATATGGTGCAAGTGATAAAATTGTGTTGCCTGATTCACTAGGCAATTATTTCTTAAATACAATAAGATATTAAACGTAAAATCTATAAGTGATATGAAGAAATCAAAGTTATTCTTGTGTAGGAAATTATGTGCAAGAGAGAGTGAGAGAGAGGTGGGAGGAGGAGGGAGAAAATGAGATAGAGAGAGAGGGGGTGGAGGGAAAGAGAGGGAGAGAGAGAGAGAGAGAGAAACAGAGAAAGAACAGAAAGAGACAGACAGACAGACAGAGACAGACAGATAGAAAAAGAGACTTAGAAAGAGAAAGAGGGAGCTATAAAAAGACAATAAAAGATATAGACAAATCACACTCAAAGGAAACATATCATATCCCTTCTCTCTTTCCCTTCCCTCTTTCATTCATTCGCTCACCTCTCACCCATGCCTTGGGGAGTCAGCTGAGTGTCATGTGTTTTCATTTTATGAATGGACAAAAAGTCCTGCCCCCCCCATCCCCCCCCAGCACTCTTTCTATAACTGTTTGGCTGGCTGTCTGAGTGACTGTCTATTTTATATTCTGTCTCTGTCTCTGGTTCTCTTTCTCTTTCTCTGTTACATTTTTTTTCTTCCTCTCTCTCTCTCTCTCTCTCTCTCTCTCCCTCCCCCCCCCCCCCCCCCCCTCCCTCCCTCCCTCCCTCCCTCCCTCCCTCCCTCCATCCATCCATCCATCCATCCATCCCTCCATCCCTCCATCCCTCCCTCCCTCCCTCCCTCCCTCCCTCCCTCCCTCCCTCCCTCCCTCCCTCCCTCCCTCCCTCCCACCCATCCTCCCTCCCTCCCTCCCTCCTTCCCTCCCTCCCTCCTTCCCTCCCTCCTTCCCTCCTTCCATCCCCTCCCCCCCCCACCCCCCACCTCAGCACCGACGCAGCATAAACAACGAGAAGACAAACACGTGATGCTTCTCACTTCCGTTTCAAACACCTGATTTTTTTTCTCTCTCTCTCTCTCTCTCTCTTTTTTCTTTTTTTTTCGTGGGTGTGCTACCTTGCTGACTCGGCTTCTTGTGGGCGTTCGGTGAATTGATTAATCCCTTGTTGCTTACTAAGCGACCTTTGTTGATGCTTAAAGTGCTAGGATTGCAGTCTAGAGTTGTGCAGTCTTAGGATTGTTATTATTTGCTATTATCATTGGTTGTTCGTTGGTTGTTGTTGTTGGTATCTTATTTCTTTGGTATGGTTGTATGGTATGTGTTGTTATTGTGTTATTATGTTGTTGTTGTGGTGATGTTGTTGTGATCGGTAGGATATGTATTCTCTCTCTCTCTCTCTCTCTTTCTCTCTCTCTTTGGTTCTCTTGCTTTCTCTCTCTCTCTCTTTGTTTCTCTCTCTCTCTCTCTATCTATCTATCTATCTCTCTCGTTGTTTCGCTCATCCTCGATCTTTCTTTCAATCTCTCTTCTTCTCCCTCTCCTTGCTCTTCCACCACCTACCCCTCCCCCTCCCCCTCTCCCTCCCCCTCCCTCTCCCTCTCCCCCCTCCCCCTACTCCTCTCCCTCCTCCTCTTCCTCCCCCTCCACCTTCCCCTCACCCCGCCCCTCCCCCTCCCCTTCCCTCTCCCCCCTCTCCCTCCCCCTATTTTTCCTCCCCCTCTCCCTCCCCCTCCTCCACCTCCTCCTGTCCCTCTCCTTCCACCTTCCCCTCCCCCTCCCTCAGTGCAACACCTAACCTCCCTTACCCTTCTCTCTCCCACAGGACCTGCAGCGGAACGTGACCTTGACCTACGACCTAGCACGACCGCCCTCGCTTCCCACTACCTCCAGAGCAGCTTCCAGTCCTCCTCCTCCGCCTCCTCTCTCTCTTCCTCCTCCTCTTCCTCCCTCTCTTCTTCTTCTTCCTCCTCCCTCTCTTCTTCTTCCTCCCTCTCTTCCTCCCTCTCTTCTTCCTCTTCCTCTTCCTCTTCCTCCTCGCTGGTGCCCCCCCTTCCTCCCTTCTCCATGTACGACCCTCTTCGATTCCCCTACCTCCTCTCCCCCTGCCTGCCCCCTCCCCCCCACCTGGCCTACCCCAACCTCCCCAACCCCCCTCCTCCCCTAAGCCAAGTCTCGCAGTGTTCAACGTGGGGTTTCTACGCCACGCCGGATGTCAGGGGTCACAAGGGTGAACACGAGTGAACGCTGAGTGAACATTTGTGAACGACGAAGGAATACGGTGGGTAGGATTAGTGATTCCGGGGGGGTAGGGGGGGAGGGGGGGTGTTGCGAACGCTATGGGAACGGCAGGTGAACATTGAGTGAACATCGAGTGAACAGCGAGTGAACATCGAGTGAGGACTCAATGAACATCGAATGAACATCGGGTGAACACTGTGCTAACGTTCAGTAAAATGAGTGAACATCAAATGAACACTGGCTGAACACTAAGTGAGAAGGAATGAACACCAATCAAGAGGGAACATAAAATGAACATTGAGTGAACACCGACTCAACACCAAAATAAACAACAAGTAAACAAAGGTGAATACCAAATGAACAAAGGTGAACACCAAGTGAACAAAAGTGAGCACCAAAGTGAACAAAGGTGAACACCAAGTGAACAAAAGTGAGCACCAAAGTGAACAAAGGTGAACACCAAGTGAACAAAGATGAACACCAAGTGAACAAAGGTGACCACCAAGTGAACAAAGGTGAACACCAAGTGAACAAAGATGAACACCAAGTGAACAAAGGTGACCACCAAGTGAACAAAGGTGAACACCAAGTGAACAAAGATGAACACCAAGTGAACAAAGGTGACCACCAAGTGAACAAAGGTGAACACCAAGTGAACAAAGGTGACCACCAAGTGAACAAAGGTGAACACCAAGTGAACAAAGGTAACCACCAAGTGAACAAAGATGAACAATAGGTGAACATAAGTGAACACACCACCCTTGTCTACTTCCATTCCTCTCATGTATTTAGCTTCTTATGAAACCCATCGTTCAGATTATCATAAATCTTATAAATTTATTTAGCAATATTTCAGGAAAATACAAAAAATTATCATGTTTGCTTTATATACATTTTGTTATCTCTTATTATACATTTTGTTATCTTTTTTATCTGTTTATTTTGCTTTTCTTTATTTCGGAACAGAAAAAAATGTATTTAAATAAGTAACTAACACCCGACAAGTAAAATATAGTTTTGATAAGATATCTCTAGTAAAATATTGTATTGAATTGAACATAGACGCTATATCAACACCTTTACAAATGTGATTTCAAAAGTCTACGGTACAACTACCCACTTCTCATATTACTTTATTACATATTACTATATTGCATATTATTATTATCATATTTAAATGATCACAACCTCTTTGAGAATTATTAATTTAGACACTTGTATGCATGTTCAGTATTCAACATAATATGATATGAATACTCGTAAAGTTAAAGTAGAGAATATTAACTTGATTAATTAGAATATGATGTCATGATATATTAATGATGTTTAAAATTATATTCAGAATCTATATCTCGGTCACATTGCACAGAATGATTTTCAACCCTAATTTGGAAAAGGCAAATTATCCTTCGTTATATAAGCTTGTAATGTAAATACACTTGGAAAACCTTCACTAATTTGTTAGAAAAAAAAAAACATATATATATATATATATATATATATATGTATATATACATATATATACACATATATATATATATATATATATATATATATATATATATATATATATATATATATATATATATATATATACATATATATATAATGATAGGCTAGGAATATTTTCATATATTTGGAAGAATTAATAATTCCTCATATATGTTCATTCGGAAGAACCAATAATATTTTTATCATCTTTGCTGTTGAAATTCTTATGGGAGGATAAGTTAGGAAAAGAAAATCACAGGAGAGAGAAAGATATTTTTATGATAATGTTTTGACATCCAATTAATAAACTTTTGATTATAATCTATATATTTCTTTTAGCCTTTTTTTTTTTTGGGGGGGGGGAGGAGAGTCAGTGATGTAAAAGGAGATGAAAAGAAAAAATAAATCTAAAGATAAAAAGATAAAAAAAGGAAAGGACACGAAGAAAAAAACAACAACTAAGAATGAAATAAAAAGATTAAAATAATAATAATAAGGTATGAAAAAAATAATAATAATAACTGGGACAAAAGAGAGAAAAGGTTAAGAAATATGATGAGAAGGAAGATAAAAAGAGAATCAGAGAAAAGGATTTAAGGATTGAGAGAGAGAGAATTAGAGAGAAACCGAAAATACTTTTCTTTCAACAAACACATCTCATGAGTGAGAAAGAGAGAAAATGACAGAGAGAAAGAGAGAAAGAGAGAGAAAAGAAAAAAAAAAGAGAAAGAAAGAAAAAAACAAAGCAAAACACAACCGCCTCACACGACCGCCGGAGGATCACAGCACAGGAACCTCACATCATTCAGTGCCGTGTCGTCATTAAAGGACCCTTGGCTCTCCTGCACGAGGGTCATGAGGCCGCAGATGACCTTGTCCCCCCCGCAGTCCGCCCGGTCGAGCCAACCCCCCCACTTGTTGCCGGGTTCGATCAGCTCTTCGCCAGAGGGCCCGGAGCACCACATGCGAAGGGCGTTGGCAGCGGTTAGGTCAGAGGACGTGCCGTCGCTCTGCGGGGGGGGGAAGGAGGAGGGGGGGTTAGGGGGTGGAGGGGTTGGAGGGGTGGGTGGGGAAGGGGTGGGGTTGGGGGGGTGTTTAGGGGGGTTGGGGTGGAGGGTTAGAAGGGTGGGAGTGATGGGGAAGGGGTGGGGGTTAGGGGGGTGGGGTTAGGGTGGGGTTTTAGGGGGGTTAGGGTGGAGGGTTAGAAGGGTGGGAGTGATGGGGAAGGGGTTGGGGTTGGGGGTGGAGGGGTGGGGTGGGGTGGAGTGTGGGGGTTGGGGAAGGGGGGAAGGGGTTAGGGGCACTGGGGAGGGGTGGGGAGTGTCGTCGCTCTGGTGGAAGGAGTAGGGGGGGGGGGGGGGTGGTGGTGGGGATGGGGGTAGTGGTGAGGATGATAGTAGTGATGATAATGGTAGTAGTGATGATGGAGGTAATTATTAGTGGTGATGGTGATGATGATGAGGAGGATGGTGATAATAAAGCCAATGATAATGAAAGAAGGAGAGGTAGATGGTAGTTAAAAGTTTAAGAGGGTAATTCTTTTTTAACTTATGTGTTTACGTAAGCATATATATATATATATATATATATATATATATATATATATATATATATATATATATATATATATATACATATATATATACATATATATATATATATATATATATATATATATATATATATATATATTATGTATATATATATATATATATATATATATATATATATATATATATATATATATATATATATATATATATATATATATATATATATATATCTGTGTGTGTGTGTGTGTATTTTAAACGCCAAAACTCTATAACATTTTGTGAATATGATGAACACCGAATATCATTTCATTATAAACTTTACTTAAATTACTCACAATTTAACCTAACCCAACTTTTCATATCTCGCTTTAACCTAACATAACATAACATAACATAACCTTACGTAAACAAACCTAACCTAGCATAACTTAACTAACCAAACTTAACCTAACCAAACTTAACCTAACCTAACCAAACTTGACCTAACCTAACCAGACTTAACCTAACCAAACTTAACCTAACCTAACCAAACTTAACCTAACCTAACCAGACTTAACCTAACCAAACTTAATCTAACCTAACCAAACTTAACCTAACCTAACCAAACTTAATCTAACCACACCAAACTTAACCTAACCTAACCAAACTTAACCTAACCTAACCAAACTTAATCTAACCTAACCAAACTTAACCTAACCTAACCAAACTTAACCAAACCTAACCAGACTTAACCTAACCAAACTTAATCTAACCTAACCAAACTTAACCTAACCTAACCAAACTTAACCTAACCTAACCAAACTTAACCTAACCTAACCAAACTTAATCTAACCTAACCAAACTTAACCTAACCTAACCAAACTTAACCTAACCTAACCAAACTTAACCTAACCTAACCAAACTTAACCTAACCTAACCAAACTTAACCTAACCTAACCAAACTTAATCTAACCTAACCAAACTTTACCTAACCTAACAAAACTTAACCTAACCTAACCAAACTTAATCTAACCTAACCAAACTTAATCTAACCTAACCAAACTTTACCTAACCTAACAAAACTTAACCTAACCTAACCAGACTTAACCTAACCAAACTTAATCTAACCTAACCAAACTTAACCTAACCTAACCAAACTTAACCTAACCTAACCAAACTTAACTTAACTTAACCAAACTTAACCTAACCTAACCAAACTTAACCTAACCTAACCAAACTTAATCTAACCTAACCAAACTTAATCTAACCTAACCAAACTTAATCTAACCTAACCAAACTTAATCTAACCTAACCAAACTTAACCTAACCAAACTTAATCTAACCTAACCAAACTTAATCTAACCTAACCAAACTTAATCTAACCTAACCAAACTTAACCTAACCAAACTTAATCTAACCTAACCAAACTTAATCTAACCTAACCAAACTTAACCTAACCAAACTTAATCTAACCTAACCAAACTTAATCTAACCAAACTTAATCTAACCTAACCAAACTTAATCTAACCTAACCAAACTTAATCTAACCTAACCAAACTTAACCTAACCAAACTTAATCTAACCTAACCAAACTTAATCTAACCTAACCAAACTTAATCTAACCTAACCAAACTTAACCTAACCAAACTTAATCTAACCTAACCAAACTTAATCTAACCTAACCAAACTTAACCTAACCGAACCAAACTTAACCTAACCGAACTTTTCATAGCTCGCTTTAACCTAACCTAACTTAACCTAACCCAACCCAACCCAACCCAACCTAACCAAACCCAACCCAACCCAACCCAAAATAACCAAACCCAACCCAACCCAACCTAACCAAACCCAACCCAACCCAACCCAACCTAACCCAACCCAACCTAACCAAACCCAACCCAACCCAACCTAACCAAACCCAACCCAACCCAACCCAACCTAACCAAACCAAACCCAACCCAACCTAACCAAACCAACCCAACCCAACCCAACCTAACCCAACCCAACCCAACCCAACCCAACCTAACCCAACCCAACCCAACCTAACCAAACCCAACCCAACCCAACCCAACCTAACCCAACCCAACCCAACCTAACCAAACCCAACCCAACCCAACCCAACCTAACCAAACCCAACCCAACCCAACCCAACCTAACCAAACCCAACCCAACCCAACCCAACCTAACCCAACCCAACCTAACCAAACCCAACCCAACCCAACCCAACCTAACCTAACTTAACTTAACCCAACCCAACCCAACCCAACCTAACCAAACCCAACCCAACCTAACCAAACCCAACCCAACCCAACCTAACCAAACCCAACCCAACCCAACCTAACCCAACCCAACCCAACCTAACCAAACCCAACCCAACCCAACCTAACCTAACTTAACTTAACCCAACCCAACCCAACCTAACCCAACCCAACCCAACCCAACCCAACCTAACCCAACCCAACCCAACCTAACCCAACCCAACCCAACCTAACCAAACCCAACCCAACCCAACCCAACCTAACCCAACCCAACCCAACCTAACCAAACCCAACCCAACCCAACCCAACCTAACCAAACCCAACCCAACCCAACCCAACCTAACCCAACCCAACCTAACCCAACCTAACCCAACCCAACCCAACCCAACCCAACCCAACCTAACCAAACCCAACCCAACCCAACCCAACCTAACCAAACCAAACCCAACCCAACCTAACCTAACCCAACTCCAACCCAACCCAACCCAACCTAACCAAACCCAACCCAACCCAACCCAACCTAACCCAACCCAACCCAACCCAACCCAACCCAACCCAACCCAACCCAACCCAACCCAACCCAACCTAACCCAACCCAACCCAACCCAACCCAACCTAACCTAACTTAACTTAACCCAACCCAACCCAACCCAACCTAACCAAACCCAACCCAACCCAACCCAACCTAACCCAACCCAACCCAACCTAACCAAACCCAACCCAACCCAACCCAACCTAACCCAACCCAACCTAACCAAACCCAACCCAACCCAACCCAACCTAACCCAACCCAACCCAACCCAACCCAACCCAACCCAACCCAACCCAACCCAACCCAACCTAACCTAACTCAACTCAACCCAACCCAACCCAACCTAACCTAACTTAACTTAACCCAACCCAACCTAACCCAACCTAACCCAACCCAACCCAACCCAACCTAACCTAACCTAACCCAACCTGACCCCAATCAGTCCGACCTAACCCAACCCAAACCCAACCTTAACTTAACTTAACCCAACCCAACCCACCTCAACCCACCTTCAACATGTACCCACGGACATAGGAGCCATCCTGACAGGTCCTCCGGGTAGACCAGCTCCCAAAGCTCATCACAGACGAGGTCACTTCGCCCGTGTCAACGCCCGAGGGGTCACGGCAGAAGAGCTTGATGGCGTTGACACTCGTATCGTCCGTAAAAGCTCCATGTTCCGATTCTATCTGCGGGAGGAGCGGGAGATCAGCTGGGAATCTGGAGGGGAGGGAGAGTTGGAATAGGGGAGGGAGGATAGGGGTGGGTGAGGGGAGGGGAGGTAAGGGTGGGAAGGGTAAGGGGAGGGTTGGAGGAAGGGGGGAAAGGGTGACGGGAGGGAGGGATGGGAAGGATGGGGGTGGTAAGGGGAGGGAGGGGGGAGGAGGGAAGGGTGGGTGGGAAAGGTTGGGAGTGGGTGGGAGGGAGGGGGGTGTACGATTGTGGAAGGGTGGAAAGGGTGGGTAGGAGGGGGGGGGGTTGGAGGGAGGGCGGGAAGGGTGGGAGGGAAGGGAGAGGAGGAGGAGGGAGAAAGGGGAAGGAAGGGTGGGTAGGAAGGAGAGAAGGAAGGGAAGGGAGGGAGTGAAGGGAGGGAGGGGGGAGAGGGAGTGAGTGAGAGGGAGAGAGAGAGAGAGAGAGAGAGAGAGAGAGAGAGAGAGAGAGAGAGAAACAATACTCAAGTTAACATGCAAATACTAACTTTACAATTTTAACTTTGCTACAGAACCAACTTTAAACTGATATATAATCATGATATAACCATGTAATCATAATATTAATGATGATAATTATGATAATAACAACAAGGATAATAGTGACAATAATAATGATGATGATAAAGATTCTAATAATGGCAATGATAATGATTATAATAACAGTAATTATGATCACTATAATTGTAATAGTAATGATAATAATAAAATTAACACAAATAATGACAGTAATAATTATAACAAAACAATAACAATAATAACGATAATAGTGATAATACAAATGATAACAATAATACATAACAATAATACAAAAAAAAAATAATAATAATAAACACTATCTTTACAAAATTCAACTCTGCTTTCGAACGCACCTTCAACTGAAAGCC
>BOPN01001414.1:80698-95698 GCA_017312705.2 Penaeus japonicus
ATTTTTCAATTCATATAGAAAAATCTGGCTTAATACTGTACATACATACATCCAAACTATAATTCTTTTCCTATCCTTCTTTTTCTCCTTTAGTCGAAATCCTTCTTTTTCTGCTTCGGTCAAAATCCTTCTTTTTTCTCCCAAGACAAAGATATAGATATCTGTGATTTAGAACTGAGTGTTCCTATTTTCATGAACAGTTTTACTTCCTCTTTAAGCAACTATGAGGAACGTGCACTCACAGAGGGATCGGTAAATTGCAGTGCCGAGTGAAACGTTTCAGTTCATATGATATGAGGAAGGTAATCATTCAGCATCCAACACTCAATAACTAGCTAGGTTCTGTTGTCATAACTAACTAGGTTCTGTTGTCATAACTAACTAGGTTCTGTTGTCATAACTAACTAGGTTCTGTTATCATAACTAACTAGGTTCTGTTGTCATAATTAACTAGGTTCTGTTGTCACGTGTTATTTTTCTTGCTGTTGATAACATGAGATACAATGGCAGAGGTGTGATCTTTTTGCATCTCACAATATGCTTTACAGATCTTAAGACAAGTACATTCTAGACTTGATCAAAGATGCATTGTAAAGTTGTATGTTGAGAGGGAAGTGTTTCAAATATTATTTGAATAAATTCCTTCTCACATTGGAATATTATAGCATGTGACTGTTGACACCTTTGATTACCTGTAATCAAGGGTACATTTGATACACATGACCTTCTTATTCCAGTTGCCAATACTTGATCGGTTCAGTCACAAATCTAAGCAGAAATTAATGAATATCTTCTCAGGGACCTGAAAGCATGAGTACTGAACACTATATGTTAAAAACAAAACTTTTCCTACGGCAAAAACAAGAGGTTATCTCAGAAGTGTGATGTATTTGCTCCTCAAATTAGAAAAGAGGGATTTTTGGCATATTGTTACTAACGATGGGGAAAAGGACCTTGGTACATTTTCAGATTGTAAATTGAGTGTTGAGCCTAAGGAACACACACCTCGTTTCAGTTATATTAATACAAATATGCTCTAGAACACCCTAATATTGTATTTGACTTTTGCATGTTCTCTTCAGTGAATCATAGCACCTTTAATCTTTGTCTATATAGAAGACAAAGAATAAACTAACGGGATCAGTGTTTTTATCAAATGCCATGAGCAATGTAGTTAATAAATACAGTACTGAATACCCTAGCTATTTCATGTAGAGAAATTAATAAATAAAAGATAAATTCTGTGACTTGTAGGACCTGCTGGTCATAGCTTCACATAAACAAGCCATGATAACTCTCCCTTTTCTAGTTAGAAACATCAAATTACTTTAGAATTTTAGCTAATACCACAAATTGGCCCATAATTTCCTTATTTGTTGTCCTTTTCACATTATAAAAAATAAGGTACTCCTGTAGCAGGAATAATCATTTCATATTTGTCATGTACTAACTGAATTATGATTAGTACCACTTGTTCACTTACGTTGTTAGTCTTTAACAGCTAGTTATTCTTGAAGGCTATATTACTCAAGTCCAATGAGAATCATTATTCCTTGAAAGGCACTTCTGGCCCTCACTGAGTGTCCTTGAATACCTTCAGTGCTTTTCCTTTGTGCCATGTTACTGCGTAGGCATACATAATTTCCATTTAGTACAGGCTGAATTTTGTAACTGATTATATCATTGTCTGTGTCATCACTTTTTTTTTCATATCATTTTGCTTCTTTTGTATCTAGAGTATTTGACTCTATACAAGATGTACTCAGGCAAAATAAAATACAAAGACTATTTAACAAATTAATTTAATCATACTTCATATATCCTGCAAAATTGAGAGGGCTTTCTTCCTGATGATGTCCGTTTGCATAGGAAAGGGTTGCATGGGAGGGCGAGAGCGACGCAAAGTGCGAGGGCGAAGTCTGGTACTGCGGGCTGTGGTAACTCCCGTCGTAGTTGAGAGTTGAGCTGAGGTTTCGGTGCAAAGGGGAGGCTTGGGGGAGCTGCGTGAAGCCCTCCGTCACCGAAGTCATGTCCGGGACTATCATGAGCGGGTCCTCAGCAGCTGACTGGGCTTGGTACGTATAGGAGGGGCTGGGGGGATACTCTGAGAGGGTTGTTGGAGGGGGGGTGCTGGGGAGCTGTGGTTGGAGAGACACGTTGGTGTTCTCCAGGTCTGAGAAAATGTCCGCCTGTAAGAAGTAAGAGGAACAGGTGAAAAACTTGTGTAAGAAAAGTAAATAAACAAGTAAAAAAATAATAATAATAATCACAAATCACAACAAAATACAAGGAATATATACCTGCGAACAATCAGCATTACTGGCTATGACCTTGTGGACTGCCTCTGTATTTTGGTCGCTTGTATGGAGACTAGAATTCTTTTTCTTGGCCTGCCTCTTGCGTGCTGGGCCCTTCGCCGCCTCCTTTGGGGCGTGTTTCTTCTTTACGTGAACCTGGTGTGAAGAACAGGTATGATGAACAGACGTGATGATTAGGATGACAATGGAGGATGATGATGGTGATGCAAACATGTGTGATGAATAGGCATGATGAATAGGCATGATGATTAGGATGACAATGAAGAATGGTGATGATGAGAATGCGAACAGGTGTGATGATTAGGATGACAACGAGGAATGATGATCACAATGTAAACAGGTGTAAAAAACAGGTGTGATGAACAGGAATAAACAAAAGGTGTGATGAACAATGTGAAAAACAGGTGTGATGAACAGGAGTAAACAACAGGTGTGATGATCAAGTGTCAACAACATGTGTGAAAACTGGAATAAACAACAGGTGTCAACAGACATGTCATGAACAGGAGTGAACAACAGGTGTGATGAATAGATATGACAAACATGTGTGATGAACAGGTTTGATGAATAGGTATGAAGAACAGGTGTGATGAACATGTGTGATGAACAGGTTTGATGAATAGGTATGAAGAACAGGTGTGATGAACAGGTTTGATGAATAGGTATGAAGAACAGGTGTGAAGAACAGGTGTGATGAATAGGCATGAAGAACAGGAGTGATGAATAGGTGTGAAGAACAGGTGTGAAGAACAGGTGTGATGAATAGGCATGAAGAACAGGAGTGATGAATAGGCATGAAGAACAGGTGTGATGAATAGGTATGAAGAACAGGTGTGATGAATAGGTATGTAGAACAGGAGTGAACAACAGGTGTGATGAATAGGTATGAAGAACAGGTGTGATGAATAGGTATGAAGAACAGGTGTGATGAATAGGTATGATGAATAGGTATGAAGAACAGGAGTGATGAATAGGTATGAATAACAGTTGTGATGAACAAGTGTGATGAACTGGTGTGGGACACAGGTGAGTCTACTTACATATCTTATCACAGTGCATTATGTCCAAAGGTAACAAGAGAAGATGATGATGATGATGGTAGGAAGAGGAGAAGAGAAGGAAAAGAAAGAAAAGAAGAGAAGGGGGAAGAAGATGAACAAGGAGAAGAAGGAAGAGAAGGGGAAGTGTTAGAATATCAGAGAAACAAAAGGAGAAAGAGGAGAAGAAGAAGGAGATAGAAGGTGAAAAGGAGGTACACATGATAGCAAGAAAAAAAGAACAATGAACTAAATCCTAGGCAGTTACCTTGACCCTATCCTGTCTGGCTGAACAGTAGTCACACTGTGGACACTTGAAGGGTTTCTCGGGGAGGTGCAGCTTCATGTGCCGACGCAGGTGGCTGTTGGTAATAAAGTTGCGGCCGCACGTGTTGCACACAAACGGCCGGCTTTTGGAATGTCCTTGCATGTGTTCCTTGAGGTGCGACTTTTTGGCCGTGGTGTAACTGCAGTCTTGGAACTGACACCTGAGAAGTTCACCTGGGGGGAATGTCAAGGATAGGAGTCGGTATTCGCACTCTAGTCGTACTTATCTCTACGTCACATGAAAGAATAATAGACATGTGATTTACATATATGTGAACAAATAACACAAAGACAGCAATGACATATTCCATACCAGTGTGGATCTTTGTGTGTACAATGAGGGCATTTTTAGTCTTGCCTGACCATCCACATGTCTCACACAGGAATGGTCGCTCGTTGGTATGCTTAGTCTCATGCACCTTCAAGATTTGGAGTCGAGAGAATGTGTCACCGCAGGTCTTGCCTGAAATACGTAAGAAAAGGTTCAAGCACCGAATTATTAGGTATCAAAATTGTGCATGTTCATTTCTCACTCTCTCTCCCCTCGCTCACTATCACCTTCTTGGCGGATGCAAAACAACACTATTCGTCATTCACTTCTCATCATGGCTTTACTTACTTTAATAGCCTATTACTCACTGTTAATATGCAAGGAGGAATAATTCCTTTAAACAGATAACCACTATTGGTCCTCTCATGTTCTCACCATCACAAATAGACAAATACAATAAACATATCGATATTTACACTTATACTTCCTGCTCTTGGAGTGGAGTGCCATGTGCTCCGTCAAGTTGAACTTTTTGTGGGAGCTGAAGGGACAGTGCGGGCATTTGTGGGTCTTGGTCTCCTGGTGCGTCAGTCGATGATCCAGCAGGTGATAGATGCGCTTGAAAGATGCCTCACCTAGGAAGGTAATGAGTTATTTCAAATTTTTCTCTCAATGTAGTTTTTACTATATAAGTATGTTACTGAAGCAAAGTAGAAAAAAAGAGGAAGGATATTATATGATACTATATGTTTTGGTCAATTCTAGTCTTTTCTTGAAACTTATATTTCAGGAAAGTCAAACAAGTGGCCCAACATCCTCTTAACTGGCCTTTTATCTTTTAAGAATATCTCCTATACGAGTCAAATTATTCTGAATTAGCCCAATAGACTTTTTGTCTCTTATGCATATATTCTCTTTCATATCTTAAACAATTTATAGATGGGTATCTTACACTAGTTAGGTTCTATAGCCCACATGCAATATATGGAGTAAATGATTTTGACATTTAAAGAAATTCATCTATAACGTCAATATAACACAGTATCCTCACATGTATCACAGTGGTGGGGTGGGCCCGGAAAATGGCCTCTCATGTGAACGTAGTAATCCTTGATGCGAGGGAAAGTTGCTTGGCACAGCTCACACGCTCTCTCTGTTGTTGTAGGCTTATCCTCCCCTGTGGGAAAAAAGAAACAAATATGAACAAAGAGAAAAGAGAATATAATGTAACTTTTAGAATCCTCACTTTTATGTGATCATCTCATCAAAAATCAAACCTATATATATATTTTTTTTTTTGGTTATGTTAATGCAACCAAAGTGTATCCCTTTACACACCCTTGGTTTTCTCCGCTGGCTTGATCCGGGCACTTGTCCTCCTCCACGCCTCCTTGCCTTGTCCCAAGCTACCTTCCGTACCTTCCTCTCCTTCCTCTCGACACTCTCTGGCCTCACCCTGCTTCTCCATGAGAGCTGTTTCTTCCTCTTGGACCACTGCTTCTGGATCATCCGGGTTTAAGCTGTCACCATCAAAATGTGGCAGGTCAGTTGGGTTGACGACCAGCCTGGTAGAGTGTCCCAGGTCCTCTGGAGGTGGTATGACCTGATTTCCACTTGACAGAAACCCTGAGAGACTCCCTAGAAATTAAAACAACATCAGTGAAACAAGTTGTTTTTGTTGTAAGACAAAGAGTAAAAAAGTGTTATGTTCTACTGAATATTTTTTCTAAGACTGCTAATGTCATTATAAATTATGCCACACTATTGAAAAAGTAAATAACATATTTCTTGAGATAAAAAATAAAATACCATTTCAAATATGAAATGCACAAATTCAAATCTTATACCAAGCTTTAAAGAAACAACACTCACCTGAAGTTGCCAGATTTACAGTCCTGTTAATCTTAAACTTGACCTGGCGAGGGGTAGCATCTGCACCAAGGGCGGTCAGAGGCTGAAGGCTGTCAGGGGTGATGCCCTCAGGTAGCTCCGTCTCTAGGTTCCTCCTGTCTCCAGAACTTTCAGCTTCATTAAACGCACTTCTGTCATCACCACAGCTCTTGTATAATTGACTTCGATCGCCCTCATTCATCATGCTTCTTGCATCTAGGCTGCACTCTGAGGACTCATGCTTCATATCCGATACCATGTTCTGAGGTAGTATGTCCCTTTGTCTAATGGTTTCCAAAGATTCTTCACCAGGCCTGGAGAGGGCCCTGTGAAACCTGTCCTCTGATATGCTCTTCAGGTAATGATCATAATGTGGTTCCTCATTTGGAAACCTGTCCTGGAGAGAGGGGTCAACGGGGTCCTCCACATCCATCAACTGTTTCTCCTCCCTGGGGTCCTGCTTGATCTTCTGGCACTGTGAGAACTGATGTTGGACTGTCATGTCTTGAGGGCAGTTGGAAATCTGAGTGTCGGTTGAATTCTCGTTGTAATATAACTCCCTCTGGTTGCAGTTTATGTCCTGAGCATTGGTGGAATCGTCCTGGTAATAAGATTTTGTGTAGTTCTCTTGGTTATGGTGAGGTTCAAGGATCAGATGCTGGTTTTCTTTCTCTTCGGGAGGACGACACGGGTAGCAGTTCAAACCCGGGTTGATATTTTCCTCATACTGGAATGACTGTGTGCTCTGATCATCAGAAACTGTCAAGTCGTCTTCAGGATTATAATTACTTACATAATACGACATATTTTTCAGTGTGTTTTCTCTGCTGGAATATACCAGCGGAGCACTAACTCTAGCATTATACGAGTCTGAGACCTTCATGGTGAAGCCTTGTTCATAAACTTGTCTTTGGTACATATGACTAGAATCAGAGGACAGAGACTCCTCATTAGTGTATTGCGGTTCCTGATGCCAGAGCGTCATGGTACGTGCGTGTGGTGGGCCAAAGTGACCCTGGTTATCACAGGGAAAGCTGATGTCCTCTGCTGACGTTGTTTCGCCAATAGAATCCTCAGAGATGTGTGCGTGAGTTCCAACAATTGTTGATGATGTTGATGGGTGTGAGAACACGACATTGGGCTGATTGATATGGATGTCCTCTGCGCTATGTCCCACCACTCGACACAACTCATACTGTGGACACTGCTCTGCCTCGGGCTCCTCACAGCCCCTCCGAGAACTTACATGGAAATCAGTAATTTTATGATGGCTCCCTTGTGCTGATGCGGTAACCTGATTTTCCTCCATATCTGAGGAAACCTCCTGGAGGGTCTGTGACGGATGAGTCGAATGGGAGGGGAATTCTGTGTTTGTGACTATGGGCTCTGGCGCTCTGCTACTTGTCAGCTGATCTTCTTGGAGGCCGTCGATTGCTGTAGTTATGGCCAGGCTAAGGAAGCTCTCACTGTCCACCATAGAATCAGATGGCTGAAAATTTAAGAAGCAGATATTAGATATATCAATGAAGCTTCAGTACTGGTATGGCTGGTCACACTTCTATATCTATTTCTGCTACATCCATTCTTACCTTTTCTTTAAATCATTATAACCAAGTTCTCACATAACAACTAAGAAGAGTCACCAATAACTATATAAACACTAATACAACTAAACAGAAAACACACAGAAAAACACAAAACGTCATCTATACTGACAACACTGACCTGACAGAACTTTGCTTTTAACTTGTAGAACGGTGTAAGGAAATCTGAAGGAAGAAGCTGGTTATCATTAAGGGCATCCAGTAAGAAGAACAGAGCCAGAAGAGAGTTGGAGTATAATGAATGCGACTGCATAAGTTTGATAGCCGTCTGGGGATTCAGTCGGCACCACTGGACCCAGGTGAGGAGACTTCGCAGGTTGCGCTCTCTGCTGCTGGGGTTGTGGTGGACCCAGCGCGTCACCAAGAGTAAGGTCTGGTCCTCCTCCAAGGCCCAGCTCTGTAATGGGAACTCACATTTGCTCAGCCATTCTTTTTTATCCCCCTGGCTCATACCTGAGAGAATATACAAACATATTCATAATCCAGGATTCCAGTTTTCATTATTCTAAAACCATGTAAACTTATAAGATCCAAATGCACCATGATTTCATTTCAAATATTCAAGTCTCAGCCACACGTCCTTACCGGACACCTCAAGAAGTCTTCAAGTTGTGTGTGCGAGAGCTCCAGCACCTCCTCTCCTTCCACAATGTCTGACAGGTGAGAGCTGATAAAACTCCCAGTTGTCTTCTCTAAAGATTCAAGGTTAAATCTGAGAGAAAAAAAAGAATAAATTGCATAAGAAAAAATACTGTGCTCAGCTAACTCACTAGCTATCTTTTAAAAAACATGCTTACCCAGGTTGAAGTATTGTGAATATCTGAAGTAAAAAAAAATAAGGAAAAGGTAATCACTTGCTATTTACAGAGAGGATACACTCACTTAGTTGCCATATCCCTCACTGTCAGACAGTTAGCTGCATCTAAGTATCTCTCTAGGTACTCTGCACAGTGCTCCTTCAGCTTTGCGATGAGCAGTTTGTTTGCCAGACGCAACAGCTCGGCTACGTTGGTCTTGTCCACCACGACCGTGCCGGTGTACATGTATGTCAGGAGGCATTGGAACACCTCTGGATCCTGGGAGCTGATGTTCAACTGTTCCTTGACTGTCTTGCTGGCTGTCATAAGATGCAGAAACAGAAGCTATTTAGATGTACGTTGATGAATGGGGAATATCCTTTTCAATTGAACAAAAGGCCCTGTGATGCATATCTTGCATTAGCCACTTATTACCCTCCTTTACTTCTGACTACCAAGAAGAAACACCTGTCCATAAAGGATTGATAAATAACATGTAAAATCACAGGACCTAAACCTTGCATGAAGATTGCTAGCTCAAAGCAAGGGTTAGTAAAATGACCCATGTTTATGCACATACAACATTGGGAGAGACTATGAAAATTAAAGTGTGAGAATTATCTCTAGTAAATGAGGATCAGCAGTTGTCTACTGTGTTTCTGTTGAAAAAATAGACAGGGTAATATGGGCTTATGACTCAAAGTCTAATGGGTCTTCTCATTATATCTTTGAGATCTATATATTGCGAAGCCTCCCTCATTATTAAGTTACTCTACAAAGCTGTTCATCCTGTCTTTTATATCCTCAATGAAAATAAGCATACAAAAAATAAACACTACAGATTCAATGAAGAAAAATCAGTGATATCAAAAACCAAACTAATAAAATATGGCGATTATGACATTAAAACACAGTAAAAAATTTAAAAACTGGTAACAATAGCATTACACTGGCAACTAAAACTTCCATCGTCCTAAAAAAATCCATTTTTTTCAATAAACCCCTTCCCTCTTCACACTGAAAAAAAATTAAAGAAAACCCTGCCAGAAAACGTCCACGAATAATCTGGGAGCCAAAAGAGTCTCCAGGAACCCAGGAACCTCACCTTTGAATATAGAGTCAAAATAAGGAGAGCAAGCAGCCAGAACGCAGCGGTGAGCCTGGAACTGCTTGCTTGCCACGTGGAGGATGACATCACAGCACCTGACCAACTCGCGCTGGCTACGCAACTTTTCCAAAACTGCCGTCCCATGCTGGTTTTCCGTGAATGTCATGGCATTGTTGGGGAGAAGGTTGAGAGCCATGACTGGCAGTTTTTGGGGAGATCTGAAAGAAATGTAAACAATGTGTTGATAGAATTCTTTCCTTCACCCAAAAATAAAAATCACATAAATGCATTCAAACAAACACACACATACTTTTACTGATTGAAGTGATGGTAGTGATATTTAATATTGTATCTATATACACAAACAAATATAGTCAGTATCATTTTCTCAGTGCTTTATTGAAAAAGACTTCATTGTGACAAATATAGAAAAAGGAAAGATTTAACATGAATAACTTCACAAAGCAAGATATGTATTTGATGCATTACTATTCATGTACATGTATTAGTAAGATTATCAATCGTATATTCATATCAGACATATAATTGCTATTTCTATGATTCAAGACAATTTGAAACTTCCTCTCTGTCTTTATGTTCTACTTCATCATGATGTACTGTATGCATCTCTCATTATTGGTCTTTTTTCTTTTCTTTTTTTACTACAAAGAGCAAGGGATACACTAACAATGATTACCATAAACTTTACCATTCAAATTACAGCTTTTCCTTGGTGCTAAGTGTATTTTATTACTATGACAACTACACACAGTGACATCCAACTAACTCTGTCTATACCTTTTCAAAAAAATGGTCACAATATACTATACTATTAATGATTTCTGTGGACTAAAACTATCATACCTGGACAGCAGACAATAGTAATCCATCAATACCAACATTGTTAGTATCAGCACTGTGCAACATTTTTGTAAAATTACTCCCTCTAGTCAACTAAACCAAATATTGTTAAATCCAACAAATGGCCATAATAGAATGAGATCTGTTTTCTATAAAGCTATCATTATAAGCTTAATATGTACTAACAATCAAATGAAGTGTAAGTTAACATATTTTCTCACAAGTCCTTGCTGAATAAGATAATGACAAGTGTATTTAATAATTCTTATCTCCAGGACTGCACAGTAACAAGACGATGGGTCCCGCAATCACTGTGGCCTTCTAGCCGCTGGCGCTGAAGCAAAGACCAAATAAACCTCCACCACATCTATTTGGTTAAATAGCACTTGGAATGGTTCCTAATTTGACATTAAATCACCTGGGTGTTCCAATAGCTCTTCTTTGCTAGAATATTTTTAGTGGATGTTACTGGATTTTTGTTATCAATAGCTAATTAAGTTGTCGTATTTCCTTTAAGGGCATTACTTTAGTTCCTTTTTTTCACTCTGCATGGTCTTCATTTCAATATTTACTAAGGTCTTTAATTTTAAACCATACTTTATGAATATACTTAAACAAACAACAGAACCGAGTGTAAACAACACCTACTTAACTACACTTACGATCGCATTTCACTAAAGTTCCCAAATAAATGAATCTCATCATTGTTTCAACACGAATGCAACAACATGGAGAACTTACTTTTATTTTCTAAAGTGATACATATATGTATTTAGAAGTGTCAAACGCCTCGCAACACAACCCAGCGCCAGCATCGGGAAGAGGCAGCAGTCAGCTGTTCTTTGTTTACTAATAGAGACCGCAGGGTTATCTACTTGTTAATGATAATGGTGATGTTTTGATAGTGAAATAGTGATGATGTTTTGATAATGAAATAAGGATGGTGATAGTGAAATAATGATGATGTTTTGATGATGAAATAATGATGATGTTTTGATGATGAAATAATGATGTTTTGATAATGAAATAATGGTGATGTTTTGATAATGAAATAATGATGCTTTTTTCTAATGAAAATGATGATAATAATATCATTCTTAGTTATAGTGATGTTAATGATAATAATATCAACAACAAAGTAATCATAATTTTAGTATTATGAATAATGACGAGTAACACCATTATTGTAGCTATTGCTAAATAAAAGGAGATAATACAGAAGTTAGTCCTCAACTCGCGGAAAAAGTCTTGTTTCCTGAGTGACAATTCAATCGCTCGCGGTTATTTCAATCGCCTTTTTTCATTGTGTATTTCCCTGCTTTGCATCACCTGTCGACCAAAAGCAATTACTAGTCGAAAAGCGAAAAAAAGCGAGGAAGGAAGCAAACACCAAGGGAACAAAAGCCATATACCACTGCGAAACACGAAGGTGACATGATCCCGGCAGCAACAACCAAAGAAATGGACAAGGCTGTTTCAACCATCTACAACATCGTGAAGGATCGAGTGAGTATCAGCAGGACTCCTACCGAGGGACCGACAGAGCTAGAGGCTACAGTTACCTCAAAGAAGAAGCGAAAACCAATTGTTTAGATGGAAAGGCAATTCGTAGACTGGACACAGGGTATGCTGCTGAAGAACAAACCATCGAGCCTTTTTTTTATCAATTCAAGAGAAGGGCGGCCCGTTCTACAGTAAGTATAAAACTGGCAATCGAGAGGGATGCTTCAGCGTTAGTCATGAGTGGTTTCAGCGATTCAAGAAGCGCTTTTCCACGAATCACATTAATTAAACTTTTGGGCGAGGCAA
The DNA here is from genome assembly GCA_017312705.2 of Penaeus japonicus. NCBI lineage: Eukaryota > Metazoa > Arthropoda > Malacostraca > Decapoda > Penaeidae > Penaeus > Penaeus japonicus. The sequence goes on from BOPN01001414.1 coordinate 92,721, forward strand.
CAAGTGCAGATACTGATTCTGCAACAGATTGTCATCAAACACTTGCCGAGGTCAATGATGGGGGGGGGGGGCTATTTGCCAGAACAAATCTTTTAACGTTGATGAGACTAACCTATTCTGGAAGCGGATACCTACAAAAAAAGCTACACTTCCCAGGAAGAGATGAGTATGCCTGTGTTCATGGCTGCAAAGGATTAGATTACGTTGATGTTAGGCGGGAACGCTAGGGGTGATTTTAAGGTTAAACCCTGGGTCATGTATCATGCTAAGAAGCCACGTGCTTTGCGAGGACTGGCCACCTCTCTACTCCCTGGAACGCTAGCAAAATAAGGTTGGATAACAACTCCCATCTTCATAGACTGGTATCTTAATCATTTAATTCCTGATGTGAAGAAATATTGCAAGGAAAAGGATGTTCCCTTCAATATCCTCCTACTATTGGACAGTGCATCAGGACACCCACCTGTTATTGATAATTTACACCCAGACGAAACAGTTATCTACCTCTCCCTCTCCCTCCCTCCCTCTCTCTCTCTCTCTCTCTCTCTCTCTCTCTCTCTCTCTCTCTCCCCCCCCCTTCCCGCCGGGATGTTTCCTTCCTACAGTCAATGAGCCAAGGCGTAAGCAACACATTTACCACCAGAATTCCTACCAGCACGCGTTCAAGGCAATCAGTAATGACGAGGGAACTACCCTTCTTGATTTCTGGAAGTCGTACAGTATCCTCGACTGTATCAAGAATGTCAATATGGCTTGGTAAAAAGTGACCTCCAAATGTATGTATGAATGCCGCTTGGCGTAAATTAAGCCCTCGGTTCGTACCTGAGGTTACGGGATTCACTTGAGCCGTAGAAGAATTTGAGAAAAGGTTCTGGAAATCGGAATCAGCAAAGAAGATGCTGAAGGCCTGCTTGATGCTGTGACAGTGAGGAACAGGTTTTGTTAGTGAGTGCGCTAAACCTAAACTTATATTTCGGTGATTATGAAATTGTTTATGACCATCTTTTATCTCATCATTTCATTTACGTTACTGGATTCTTTGTTTAGTTTAGTTTCGGTGAGTTTCTGTAATAGGTCCTTGTTACAAAACTCATCGAAATTGGTAATGACGAATTCCTAGTGTGTATTGATAGTGGTTTCGGTCGACTTGGTTTCTCTGGTAATGCTAAGAAGGTATTGGGGAGCAAAATTACTGGGAAAAGGAGTCTGTTTTTCTTTGTCTTGTTTAAATTTATTCTTTATTTATCTACTTAAATGGGATTCTCAGGAATAAGCAGAAAAATCACTGTACAGTATTAATATAATTGCCGTTAAGTGTGCATGTTAGGTGGAGCCTCTGGTTATGTAGGGTTAGGTTAGATTGAACAGGTGAAAGCGTGTGTGTTTTTGTTTAAGCATTTTCTTTCTTTTGATAATGAGCTCTTCTCTTGTAAGGCGCTTACTGGGGGTTATGTCACTGAAAGGGTTCAATTGCCACGGAAAATTTATTCAATTCACAGAAAAATAAATAAGGAAAAGCAAGGTTATAAAAACATAAACCGGGGTTTCCTTCTTAGTGACCGAAAAATGATGACATACGAGTCATATATATATATATATATATATATATATATATATATATATATATATATATATATATATATATATATATATATATATATATATATACATCCATATATAGGCACGAAATTTCGAAATGGTGGATTTTTGCTTATTTCTTCTTTTCATTATTTTTTCCATTTCTATTTACGATTCTTGGAAGAGCTTTTAATTAATAGTAAAAAAAATGTAATCGGGCAAATAACCCAATCAAAATATGTTCCTACTGCATTACGCCTCTAACTAAGGAAATTTCGGGGATACGAGGAAAAGTAAAAACCTGAGTTAATTAAGTAAAACGATAAAAAATGCTACCGTGGACATTGCCAAACACATGAGAATAGGTCATATATTGCCAAGCTAGACGACTATGGACCTTATAGTCCTTTGTATTGGGCAGTCGCGTAACTAGGTGTCTATTAGGGGGGGGGGGGGGGGGGGGGGGGGGGGGGGGGGGGGGGGGGGGGGGGGGGCACGGGGTCAAGAATAACATTTTCGGTGCAGTCGTGACATTTGGTCACCCCCATATCTCAGTGGTATGTTGCTGACGGACGACAACATGCGGGAGATGGCGCTAGAGTTTGAGCTGAGGTTGGAGACCATACATACCCAGACACTGCTAATGAAATACAGAGCTCACCTAAAAAAAAAAAATAAATAAATAAAAAAAAAAAAAAAAGAAGAAGAAGAAGAAGAAGAAGAAGAAGAAGAGGAGGAAGAAGAAAAGAAATAAATAAATAAATAAGAAGAAGAAGGACAAGGCAATCAAAAGGCAACGAAAGAAGAGGGCTTTGAGGGTGCGCCTCTGGATAGCCAGATCACACAGTATGGACAGTGGGAGCACCTGCTGCAGAAACTGACAAGAAGTCGTTCACCAAGCCGCTATGACTATTAGCTCTGTCATGACGCCGTCGTGACGCATTTATAGGTGTCATGACGCATGCGCCGTCATCGTCGCGTTGGTGTGACGCATTCTTTGGTCCATCAAATATGCAGTATTCTGAACTGTCAGAATTATTGGCTCTGACGTGACGCAATCATGACAGTCATAGCTCTGTCGAAATGATAAAGGGTGGAAGGAACAGGCAGTGCCGAATTATGGCTCCTTTGGGCCCTTAGACTAAGGATACATAGGGGGCCCAATTTAAACAATAAAGCAAAATCAAGCACTCTCATTTCTTCCTTCTGATAACAAATGGACAGCCATGTAGAACAAAGTTATTAATTTAAAATGCCATACCATTCAATTGAGATATGATCATTTAAATTACAATAACATCTTTTTCGTATAATGGCTAGGGCATGTGGGGGCAGGGGGCCCGATGCTTAGCCTAGTTAACGTGTTGGGTAATTCACCACTAGGAATGGGAGGAAAAAAG
>BOPN01001414.1:100698-108198 GCA_017312705.2 Penaeus japonicus
CTTCAAATGTATATTAATCCCTGGAGCTAAAAAGTAGAAATTAATGAACCAGGTATACAGTTACCAAAGAAATTCTCAAAGTTGATCATAAAAAATCATAAAATGACAACGGACACGCAAAGGTAACGCGGACATGTAAGTGCACTCAGGAATACACGTGGTCTCCAGATGCCATGTGCTGGCGGGTCTGAATTCCTTCTTTGATAATTTGCTGGCTTATCTTTTATTCTATGTTGTGTACAGACTTACTATCTATCATTTTTTGTTTATCTTTATAGATGCCTTGTGTCTGGCTTCGTTTCACGTGCTTCCAAGAAAAGGAAATAGATAAAACGACTTTCTTACGGCTTACGTCTTGTACAAGTGCATTACGTGCCTATTCAGTTTGTGTGTATTTTTGTCATATTCATTCTCTCTAATGCGTTTTTCATTAGCCACATACCTTGAGATACAGATAATCAATTAAATATTGGTCCGAAAATACTATACCACATTTTATTTCGTTCAATAATTTCTACCGAAAAAATATTTGAAAATGATTGAATGGCAACACAGCTGATGGCGCCAAAAACACGACCGGAGGAACGGAATCCACTCGGATATTTGATGATAATGATAATGATAATAGTAATAGATATGACAACAATAATGATGGTAAGGATGATAACGATAATGATAATGTTAATAGTGATAATGATAATAATGATCATTATTGTTATTATCAATATTTCCATTATTAACTTTAGTATTATATTGATAGCGGTAATACTAACAATGATAATGATTATAACAATGACAATCATAATAAAAAATATAACAACGGAAATGATAGTAATAATGATAATAAGATAATAAAAATGATGATAATAATAATAGTGATAACATAGTAACAATAATTGTTAGTATGATTTTCCTAATCATGATAAGGATAATTTTCCGAATCATGTTAATGATGAAAAAACAATAATGATGATCATAACAATGATGACAATAACAATGAGGAGGAGATTGAAGACGATGATAATGATAGCACTAATGATACTTATGATGATAATAATGATAACAATAATGATGATGATAGTAATGATAACGATAATGATGATGGCAATAATAGCAACTATGATAAGGATAATAATGATATTGAAGTTAATAATAGTGATAATGATGGCAATGACAATGATAATGAATGCAGTAATGATAATGGTAATAGCAATAATGATGATAATATCGACAATAATGATAACAATAGTAATAATGATAATGATAACAGTATCATATTAGTAATAGTAATGTCTATTATCATTATAATAATGATGATAATGATAATGTTTCTAACAATATGAAAAGATATAATAATGATGATGATAATGATAGTACTCATGAGAATGACATTAATGATGATAATAACATTAATGATACTGGTAACAGTAATGATGATATACTAACGCTGATAATGATAATAATAATGATGATAATAATATTAATAACAATAATGGTAATGATAATAGAAAATAACAATACTAATAGTAATAATAAGAGCAACAACAACAATACCACCAACAACAAAAACAACAACAACAACGATATCAATAATAACAACAAAAACAAAAGACATACTAGATCCAATACGCAATGCCCTAAAAAGATAGACACATTTCACTACTAAACAAATACTAAAAATACGTTTACATCCGGGTTTAAGAAACGCACGAACTAGTCTCTAGTCTAAAAAAAGACCCCCACCATCTAACTTTTTTTCATATAAATCATCCATACACCTGCAATTGAAAAGGAACTCTTAGCAAATGAGTGAAATCAGTCTTTTCCCGGATTAGCAGTCAGGTAATTTTTCGTTTTTTTATGTCCGTTGGTGTGACTGGTTTGAGGCGCCATTTGTATATCCGGCTGGGCCAATTCCTGACATACTTACATACATGTGTGAGTGTGTGTGTGTGGGGGGGGGGGGGTATGTGTGTGTGTGTGTGCGTGTAATTGTCTGTATGCTGTGAGTGAGTGAATGAGTGTGTGTGTGTGTTTGTGTTTGTGTGTATGTGTGTGTGTGTATGTGTGTGTGTGTGTGTGTGTGTGTTTATGTGTATGTTCGTGTGAGTGTGTCTGTATGTGTGTGTACATCAATACATGCAGTACCAAAAACAGCTTATGCCAAGAACCATAGAGCTTTTCCGAAGGCCCTGCACGAGATGCTTGCAAGAGATCTGTCGCAATCAGTGTCTCATGATCTGGCAACGCGTTTGGCTGTTCTTCGCACGTCAGGGGAGCTGCGTGGGGGACTCTCATCAAGGGAGCTATTTATATCGAGACAGTTTTATTAAAAAAAAAAAAAAGGAAAAAAAGAAGAAAAAAAAAAAAAAAAAAAAAAAATATATATATATATATATATATATATATGTATATATATAACTTTGCTGAGGTTCTTATGTAAAAGTATTGTGTGATGTGGAAGAGTTGTTTGGATGTGGTTAGTGATGAGATGTGCCTTTTTCTGACGGTTTCTTTTGGTATGACCTAGTTCGTGCCTCATGCTTCATCATTATTATTATTTTACTTTATTTCTTTCTTTAATTTTTATTATATATATATATATTATTATTATTATTGTTATATATATATATATATTTTTTTTTTTTTTTTTTTGGGGGGGGGCGTCAGTATGAACCAGTTCAAGAAAAAAACAAATTTAGACAAGTCTCTCCGCAAATTGGACATTTCTAATTGTTCACATAAATGGTATTGTATTGTTAAAGTGACAATTAAAATGAATTATATTCTTCTGTAAATCACCATCTTGACATCGAAATGCTGGCTCATGTCACATACCCTGTCTATCTACATGAAATCCACATGGTTGAAGTAACACCATACGGAAGGAAACATGTCTGTAACATGTTCATTTATCCACGTCCTAAAGGTCTCTCCAGCTTCGTCCATAGGTTTCATAGCCTTAGGATATTCAGTGTCCTTGGGTGTTTTTGGACATGCAGGATAGAGAAAGGACTCTTGCAATCCTTAGAGATGCATGTTCACTTTTATGGTGTTGCCTGATTTTAGTCTGCCGTGCCAGGGTCCATTGTCTCTTGACTAGGTCTACGTCCCTTGGAATTTTTTATTTTTATTTTATGAAGGTCCAGAAACGAAGTTCTTTGGTGAACGTAAAGTTTCTCCCTTAATTATTATGGCCACCTGTTTTCTTCTTCTTCTTCTTTCTTCTCTCTCTCTCTCTCTCTCTCTCTCTCTCTCTCTCTCTCTCTCTCTCTCTCTCTCTCTCTCTCTCTCTCTCTCTCTCTTTTTATGAAGGTCCAGAAACGAAGTTCTTTAGTGAATATGAAGATACTCCCTAAATTATTATGGCCACCTGTTTTTGTTGTTGTTGTTGTTGTTGTTTTTCTTTTCTTTTCTTTTTTTCTTCTTCTTTTCTCTCTCTTTATCTTTTTTCTTTCTTTCTTTCTTTCTTTAGGTCAGTGATTTTCCGTGATACTTTAATGGAGTTCTATTTTTGGAGGTATTAGTTACTGGCTTGTTGCTAAGATAGGATAAGCTACTTAATATTTTTGCAATGTTTATCTTTAGATAACATCTTTGAAGTTGTAGATCGTGTGGGTATTTTCTGGATATCCTTCATGACCGCTATTTGATTAATGTACTTCGTCCAGAGCAGTTGTTACGGGAGTTCAGTTGATGTTTAAGTCAAGTGTCCGTTTGGACCAGTAGTTATGAGTAGATTCAGTCAATATTCGCAGCCTTTCCTGCCTTCAAGTTTTTTTGTTTGTTTATTTTCAAATTAACCTCCATCTCTTTTAGCTCTACGGGTCCTGTCGAATCTTGGTCTGTTTCGCAACGCCTTTTTGTGCTGTTCTTTTGAATTTATGGGTCAATGAATGCTTCTTTATTTGATTTATTTGGCGACTTAAATCTGACTGAATAGATTATACTGATCCTCACGAACCTCACTGAACTGAAATGGATATTTTTTGACGTGAAGTGTGCCTACCAAGATCCATATACGCTGTCAATCAGTCGAAAAAATTGTCTCCTCACATATTGTAGGGTCTCCAGAGATCCATAACAGTTTATGTGAACGTAATTTTGTTATGTGTATAAGGTCTTTCCACTCTCTTTAACAACATAAGGTTACGCAGTCTGTCCATTGGCTTTAACTGGGTTACTCTGATCAGTAATTTTCTTTTTTTATATATATATAAAAGTGGCGAAATACTTTTCACTCATCTAATACGTAGATTATCAACGGCGAAATCATAACATAAAAAACGATATATGTTTAACTCCTTCAATACGTATGATAGCAGTTCTTAGTACAGAAAAGTACACATATAAATAAGATACGACCGTTCACACCACGAGCCGAGACAACAAGAAGACTTCTAATCTTCTAATCTTTTTTAGACACAGGCTTATACACCATTAGATAATGCGCCAAGATTCACAGGTTAGAAACCTTTGATCCAAAATCACGAAATTTGAATTCACGTGTGGACAGCACCCAAAGGAGATCGATCTGTTTCTTGCCAAAATGTTTCAGGTAAATTTCACATCGTCTCGCGCTCCAAGCTGGGGATATCATTCATGAAAGAAGAGAATAAATGATGAAGGAAAGAATTAGAAAGAAAGAAAGAGATGTTTTTTGTGATTTTAGATAAATAGTGAGAGAGAATAAATGATACGGAGATTACTTTTTTAAATTATACGAATCGAGAATTTTGAATAATAATGTATACATACCAGTCTATTTGTCTATTTATGTATGTATCTGCACACACACACACACACACACACACACACACACACACACACACACATATATATATATATATATATATATATATATATATATATATATATATATATATACATATACATACACACACACCTTCATGAACCTAATTGCAGTAGGACTCGAGCAAGCAGCGAGTCGCGACGTGGCCCTTGAAGGTCCATCACGTGAGCTCCGACCATGCTTGGGTTATGCCACTTGAGGTCTGGCGTACGTGACTGGGCGAGGGGCGCTCCGACCTGCATTCAGAGGGCTCCATGCACGCATACACACATAGGTATACATGCATACACTTGCATACATCATAGCCGTATTCTTAACGTACTATCCAACTGTCTCGTTTTGTCCCACTTTTGTGCATGGACTGCATGATGTGCATGTTATCCATGTGCATAACTGGGATGTAAGGAAATATGCACAGAAACAATGGATAACACACACGTATGCAAATACATGCCTGTTCTCCAGAGAGTTAAGATTAGGTAACTATAATCCTTAACTGCCTGTCCATCTGCTCTGCATGTCTAACATCATATCAATTTTTTTTTCTTATTTTCTTCCTATTGTTTGAAGAGATATGCAGATTTTCCCTCGATTTAAATAGGATTTTCTAAAAAAAAAAAAAAAATCACGAATTATTTATAACATAACATCATCTTTCTTTCTTTTTTTTTCTTCTTTTTTTTAAAGGATACGCAGATTTTCCCTCGATTTAAAAAAAGGATTTCCTAAAAAAAAAAATCACGAAGGAAGGAAGGGAGGACCGGTGCGTAGGCGTGTTACGTAACCTCAAAGGAGGTACTTTTGTTCATCTGTGGAGTGCGCCCTCGACTAGTGTTTCAGAGATTCAGATTCGGAATGTATGAAGCAACACCAGTGAATGAATGAGTAGGTACTGGTTCTTGCGTCAGCATTCATACAGATGTGGGTATTCATAAATGTTTATATACGTTAATGTGATGATATGTACACATGTTTAGAGACAGACATATGCATGCATACATATGTGTGTGTGTGTGTGTGTGTGTATATATATATATATATATATATATATATATATATATATATATATATATATATATATATACGTATATATATATATATATATATATATATATATATATATATATATATATATATACGTATATATATATATATATATATATATATATATATATATATATATATATATATATATATATACGTATATATATATATATATATATATATATATATATATATATATATATATACGTATATATATATATATATATATATATATATATATATATATATACGTATATATATATATATATATATATATATATATACGTATATATATATATATATATATATATATATATATATATATATATATATATATATATATATATACATATCATTATACATATTTGCATTAGCCATTTTCTCTCTCTCTCTATATATATATATATATATATATATATATATATATATATGCATATATATATATATACATACATACATATATATACCTGTATATACTTTACATTTACATCTCACAGCCCATCCAACTTTAACAGCCCTTCCCCATATACAAATAACCATTATCCCCAACATCAATTTTCCCAATTCGATTCAATCTTAGGAACACTAATAAACACGGTGTCTCAACATCTAATTTGCAAGATCAAGTGAAGTGAATAAGCTGGCGTCCTCAGTACACAAGCTTTATTAGAAGGATCCATGAATCAGCTTTTGCAAGTTGCAGCATTCAGCATATGCTTACTTGCAAAAGATCGCCTTCTTATGGTGGAAGCAGCATTGAGTGTCGGCATTTTTGAAACAAGAAGGTCTGTGTATGAAGTGAGAGTGACAATATGTCTTCGTTTTTATGAATGATTATTGTTGTTACTGTTATCTTTTTTTGTTACTGTTATTTTCATTAGCATTGTTATTAGTATTATCAGCAGTAATATTATTGTTTTGTAATTGTTATTATTATATAGTAATTATTATTATTGTTATCATCATCATTATGACTATTATTATCATCTAGAACGATCTAATTATCAATATTTTCCTTTGTCTTAATTTATTTTTGATTGAAGATTCACAGTTTTGATTACAATAGAGGAAATGAAATCCATATATATATTTTTTTTTTTTTCTTAAGAAACCCAGATGCTTTATAATATACATTAAAAAACGAAAAGAAGTCAAACAAATAGAGGTTTATCCATAACGACAAAGATTACTAAACATTATTATAGATTATATCTTTCATAGGAAAAAAATAGGGCAAAAAAAAAATGGTCTCAGAAAAGTATATAGTATGAGATGACTCGCTTAGTATCTGTTTTTTTCGAAATGACGTCACAGATTTTTATAAAAATGGCTGCAATAATTTTTTTTTTTTTTTTTACTTGGTGAGAGAAATTATTTAGGAGGGATGGTCATTTTTTCCCTTTTTTGTCATTTTGCGATTTGCTATTGCTTCCTGCATGATTAAGATACTATTTATTAATATCTAATTGCTTACTGACAACAACCAAAGTCTGTAACTAACTTAAGAGAGAAAATATTTCCACCAAATTGTTGTGTTTATTCCTCTAAAGCTTCGTTACAGTAACAGTCACATTACAGAAACCTCAAAACGAGTTAAATTCAGAAACGAGTGACTTTATAACTCTTTTGACCATAAATAACGG
>BOPN01001414.1:115698-118198 GCA_017312705.2 Penaeus japonicus
TTGATTGCCTTCACTGCATAAACCCGCCAGGAACATCTTCTAATCACAAAACACCAAAACATCTTCCACAAAGTTTGCTTGCACCGGATAACAAAATATCCTACCCAGACAAAGCGTAAAGCACGCCCCCCCTCCTTCCCCCCTACCCCCTACCCACCCACCCCACCCCTCCCCATCTCCATCTACCACCCCCTTTCGTACTTTATGCAATAACATCTCCATGCAACGCAAGGACCTCTTTCTAACCCCCCCTCCCCCCTACCCACCCGCCCACCCACCCACCTCACGCCCCGCATACTATAACCCCGCCGTAGCTTATGCAATTCCCAAAGGAGGAGGTACTTGAAGCGTTCAGTTAGACGATCTCTAGGACTGCGGGTCATTCCTCCTGCGACTCGAGGCAAAGGCGGAGGACGACGTGTTCAGAGCCACGTACTCCATACACCTCGCTCGCTCGCCTCGCCTCGCCTACTTCCCTGCTTGCGTGTGTGTACGAGAGTGCGTGCGTGCGTGCGTGGCCCTCTCCCCACTCGTCTCGCATGCAAGCAGTTCCCACACTCGAGACAAGCACATGGCACGGTCGTCATCACTCTCAAACGTGTAGTGTCGCTCGACTACGACACTATACACACCATACACAATACCATCTTTAGAAATCAAGGGCCACTTACAACCCATGGTGGTAATTTTCCGAAGACCTTGGTTCGTATAGGAGAAAGAGGTCTTGGGTTTCGTGGGAGAAATCCGCGGCTTCAAGCATGCAGTCGATGTCGCCGCTGATATACAACTTCCTGATTTTGTTATCTGTTTGTGAAGACAAATGCACGTACACGCGTATGTGGAAGTACACGTGGTTTTGTGTGTGTGTGTGTGTTTGTTTGTGTGTGTGGGGGGGCGGGGGGGGGGGGGTTGTGTGTGTGTGTGTGTGTGTGTGTGTGTGTCCATGCACACATATATAAATGTATAATTATATCATCGTATTTATCTTCTAGAAATGCAGTCTTCCCTAAAAATTAATTTTGAATAGCGAGCGCTAAAACTGACCACATATATGTGTTCACATAGGAATGAAAAAAAAGGAATATCATATGTAAATCAACCTTTACATCCCCCCCCCCAAAAAAAAAATAATAATAATGATAATAAAAATAAAATAAAAAAAATATTAGAAGAGAATAAAGAGTAAGACTATTTTCCCGGTTTGACACAGGGAACATCTAGAAAATTCTGGTGTGTCACGAATTACAAATCAATTGAGGGAGGAAGGAAGGGACGGAGGGAGGGGGGGAAGGGAAGAGCGGGGGGGGAGAGAGAGAGAGAGAGAGAGAGAGAGAGAGAGAGAGAGAGAGAGAGAGAGAGAGAGAGAGAGAGAGAGAGAGAGAGAGATATAAAGAGAAACAAACAAACATCTCAAAAGGATGAGGTAACATAGGTGAGAGAGAGGGGGGGGAGCAGACAGACAAGACTATATATATATATATAGAGAGAGAGAGAGAGACAAACAGACTACAGAGAGGTAAAGAGGTAGAGAGAGAGACATATAAAGAGAAAGTAACCGTGCTATATTCTCAATATGTAAATAAGATCTTTAGTATAGTGAATATACTGAAACACCAATTTCTCCTGGTACATCAACCATATTAAAAGAAAAGATATGGTGCCAATTCGTCGACTCGACATGCTATTTCATTCACCAATTCAAGGACACGTACATTCCGTTACAAAATGTACGTCGAGTACTCTTTAAGGTGAAAACTTCAATCGTAAAGACACTTTAGTCTCTTATTTAATCACTAAACCTAATAAGACTTCGACGTAAAGAGAAATAATATCGTAACTCGTATTTCCATTACCCAAGTATACGACAGGTAGAAAATATATAATGTTTGTGTTGATTTCAGACGAATAATTTTGATACGAAGTGATCAGTGTTTCAGAATCGGCAGAGGTTATTGAGTACGTCTGGAGTTCGGAAGATTTCGCAAGCCCTTATAGTCATTCATTGCATAACTAACCTGTAAGAGGATGTATCTGTAAGTTTATTATTGTCTTTTAATCTCTAAATAAAATATGCATGGCAAGAATATCGTATTACTAAAAATGACCGCATTAGCGTATTGCATGATAGAGAATCGCATGCAACGAATTATTTTTATTTTTTTATTCGTGAATTAGAATGATTACGGGTTCTCGTTGTTACCGAATGAAATTAACATATATTCCCTTAAGAGCAAACCTCAAATAGAATTAACCCCAAATACCCGTAAGTATAGAAAGATAAGTATTTCGCGTCACAGTAATTTTCCCGCACGCACAGTACGAGTCCTCAAAAACGAGTGCGTGCAGAGAGCGATATAGAGTGTGTGTGCAGACGACACACATGAAGCTGGCGAGCGAGCGAGCGAGCGAGTGGGAGTGGAGGGAGGGACCGGAGGGACTGGGAGAGGGAGTGGAGGAGTGGAGGGGGAGGGGGAGGAGGGCTACAGTGAGTAGTGTGTAG
>BOPN01001414.1:123198-133198 GCA_017312705.2 Penaeus japonicus
GTTTGGTTTGGCGTTTCATGTGAAAATACGTAATTAAAACAGAATTAACTAGAAATTGTACCGTTCTTTGTAGTTTTCAGACTCCATTTATGATTTTTTTTTATCTCTCTCATTTCAGATACAGCGAAAAACAACTTTATATCATTGTGATTGTAATACTGGCAGTGTGTTGTGCATTATTTTTCTGCACAACGCTGGGCCTGAGCGTGAAGATACTCTTTCTCAGGAGAACAGATTTGCCAAAAGGAGAATTACCAACAACTCTCCCATCTAAAGGTACGTTATTCAAAACCATCCGCATTAAACTTCAGCAAGGATTTCACCCAAAGCCATTTAATCTAAGAGCTATCATTACTCACACAATCTAGTCCTTGGCATGAACAATAACCAAAAGAATCAACACTACATCAAACTCTTCACACACAGGAACCCCAACCAAGCGACCTCGTCAACCCAAGAGGTTCGGTCCTCCCAAAAAGGCTGGCTTCACGGCGGTTTCAACTTGCTCGAGACAGCCCGGTGACGATGGCGTCCACATCAACATCGAAGACTGCTGTCAGATGACCTTGTGTGAAACGGTGAGGTTGCGAAGGCGGTTTTTGGAAGACCTTTGGTTGTCTTGCGGATTTTATAAGTTTTTTTTTTTTTTTTTTTTTTTTTTAACGTGGTTATTTTCAGTAATACTTTGGTATGATTTCAAATGGTTGTGAAAAGGTGGGAGGTTATTAAGATAAAAAAAATGATTGAGTTGATATATCACTGTGTATAGTAGTATTTTCTATATTGTATATTTTGCTTAATATCACTAAGGTGCATTGATATACATTGCATTTCATAGATTTATATATATCACATAACTTACTTAGGTGCTGTATATATATCCAAAAAAATAACATTTAATATTAATTCTTCTTCCTTTCTTCCAACAGCCATGTTATACAACAGTCAAGAAGGAAGGAAAAGGGTACATAGTTGGTAAAGAAGACAAAAAAGGGTTGCTTGACAATTATGACTTTTGATAAATCCAGTGTTGTTTTTGGACATTGGCAAGCAGAGGTTGAGAAAGACCCTGTGCAATTGCCTCGCTGATTTGAAAGAAGACTGCGGGCTACCAAAAATGAAACACGACCAGAGTGAGTATTGGTATTTTTACACATCAACTACATCTTATCTATCAGCAATTCCCTCAATGCTGAGGTTGAGCTGAATCAGTGCAACTATTTTCAACCAGTGCAATATTATAGGATTGGGAAATATTGTAAATGGTAACCCAAAAGCTTGCAACCATGTTTTTTTTTTATAATTATTTATTTTTGGTTGTGAAAGCAATATATCTCTATTTCTTTTTATAGACAGAAGCTAAATTGTTGCCTTTGACACTATGGAAAACTGTCTGCAAACTGAAGACTTAGGATTGCAAAATATCCAACCCCACCTCATGTTGCTTCTGATTGCTGCAACTGCCCCAAGAATATTAATACGTAGTTAAAAAAGCATTCAAATTGTAACTTGCAGTCAGTTATGAGATGTATTATATACTTACTCTGTAAATATGCTGTTACAAGTGGTCTAAAACTTACTGGTTAGTTATGAAGAGGGCTTATCATATCAGATAGGCTCCCATCACATTCACACATGCACATGCACATGCCCATGCTTATGCACAGGCACTGGTGTATGACATGCCCGCACACATGCCCACAGACAAAGACCCACAGATAAACAAGTACACATACACACATAAACAGACAGACAGACAGACACATTGACACTTCTGATTTCCCCTCCTGTTAAAGTCAATATCAAAATGGCTGTGAATTACCTCATTTTACATTTTGCTGCAGTTAGCCCATGGCACAATGGTTATTCATTTTCATTCCTTGTAGTGCCAGAAAAAGGGTGGTGTGGGCCGTTCCAGAGTCAGGCACTGTCTGGCCTGCACTTGTTGGAATGGGAATTCTGCTACACCTCTTGTGTAGTTATTTCATTTTTCTTAATGGGGTGATATAAAAAAAAAATACACTGTAAGGTAGTATTTTATGCACTTATTAAGATATTCCCCATGATACATTACTGCTCAGAGCCACATAAATAGGTGCCAAAAAGCGTTTTATTATTGTCGTTCTGAATTTAGTTGTGTATTTTAATTTTCATCCATATACTTTTCATACTTTTTGGTCTTCCAGCATGCCATGAAATTCTTTTTGGCAGAAAATTTTTGAAAAAATGAACAACTTTCAAACGTTAAGCTTAATTATTGGAACAAATTTCAGCAAAAAATGCGTGTTTGTAATACATATATCTGAGGAAAATAATTTTTAAAATCATACAGATGTGGCACAAGATTTTTTTTTTCTTTCTTTTTTTTTAAACAAGTAAAATCTCATTTTGTTTCAAGTATAGTGACTAATAACTTTGTCATATGTGAGCAATATAATAATAGAAAAAAAAGGAAAGATAACCAAAGTACAGTATGGTAAGTGAATCTCAGAATCTTATAAATTCCACAAATTTGTCTATGTATATATGGTGCTCAGATTTTAAGGTCTTGTGTTAAAGGACCTATTCCACGTTATCAAATAGGAGTTCTGAGAAAGGTGCAAAAGATTGTTATTATGAAAGTGTAAGCAGTATCACAGAAAAGAACAAGAAACATATCATCGTAATGAATTAATCATAGTAATTATTTAATCATCGTATACTAACGAATCAAATGACAACCCCGCTACACACCAGCGAACGTACTGTGTGGTACGTTTGATAACTGAAGGTGGAAGTGCTCACTACTTAAAGCAGCTTTTCTCATATTCATAACATTTCATAAAGGTGTTAATATTTATTGTATTTCGGAGTACTTGTTACATGGATGTTATGCCCCAAATGTGTGTTTACTGTATGGACTCGCATGAATGTAAGTTGTGTATAATTTCATCTCGACGGAAACAGTTGTGATTGAGAAAATATCAGCGTAAGATCTGATATAGAAAGTTATTAACAAGGGGAGTTAACTGATCATTGTATGGCTTTGACTTACGAGTTATAATATTGTCCAGACCGGAACACTGGAGTTGTTAACTTTATAGCTGAACTGTGATAAAAAAAAAAATGTATCAAGAAAGATCGTACACGAACAATCTCTAATCCAAAGCATTTTATTTCTGCAGCAGTTAGGCATTTCATTTTTGAAAAGAGTGTGATGTCAATCTTTTAAAAAGATGGATTTTCTTTTATTGGAAGGTTTAAAGCTGGTCTTAACTAAGCTGTCAGTTCAATTTCTATTATGTATTTCTCCCTTTACTAACTGGGAAGGATGACAATTCCAAATTCAGATCTATGGTGTTCATTTGTTTTCGTTTTTGCACGAGATCTGAAGCTTAGCACCATTTATTTTTCATTAATATTAATTAATGGTATGTTATTTTGTATAATCCAGCTTCCAACATAATGGGCCTGTGATTTTTTTTAAATTAAACTCTGACCTTAAGAGGGGGTAGAGAAAAATATATTTTATATAATTTTATTTTATTATTAAGATGGGGCATTTCTGGGACGTCAGATTTGCCAAGAAATAGATTTTAATGCAGTGTTGGTACCTAGGGTCTACTCTTCTATGCTAGTGCAAAGTCCATCTTAATTTGGTATCAAAACTACCTTGTTTTATATTTACAGAAGTACCCTCTAGTAACTTCTTGGTAATGGTGAGAGAGAGAAAAAAGAAAAAAAGGTAATGTTCAAAGTCACTGGGTCAGTGAACGTGTTTCTGCTTTTGTGGTAGGAAGCAGTTGTATGGAAATGAGATACAGTTGTCTAGTCAGAATTACTTTCTTTGGAGCAGCAGGTTTTTAGCGTTGTTTTGTGTTTTCCTGTTTTGAAGGACGGTTGAAACTTCCTCAGGGAAATAATCTAAAAGCATATTGTTTGTGAAAGTTTTGAGGAAGATGAGTAGGTTGTGAAGAGGTACAGTATTAACATTGTAATGTAGCCGAGTTTCCGTCTGCAGTTGCATTTATTTTCTATGAAGGTAATGATGTATAATTTCCTCAGTGGAATCCAAAAGTGGACAAAAAAAAACAAAAAAACTAACCAAATTAATGAATAACCAGAGTGAACAAGATTTAAAACTTTTTTTTTTCTTTTTCTGCCAAATTATAATACAATTCTAAGTTTACATTTATCCAAATCTGGGTTTCCACGTTACGTTTCAAAGCATCTGCTTAGCATATTTTCATCTCCATAAATACAGATCAGTGAAACATACAAAATTCACAGGAAAATACCTGTCGATGGTACCGTGGCAGAATGGCACAGCCCTAGTACTAATATTGTGTATGAAATGCCGTAGTAAAGTGGGACTCCTTAACTCTGCATAATACCTAGCTATTTAAATACTCTCTCGATCTCAAAATGAGAGAGAGAGAGAGAAAAAAAAGAACAAAAAATGCAGTGTTATAATGTCCCGATATGTTGCCTTACCTCGCTCATCCTAAGAAAGGATAGTGATATTTTTGTATGCAAGATTTAATGAAGCTGCATTTACTTGTCAAGGTCACATGTAGACACCAAGATGGGTCACATGTTGAACCTGTTAGTCATTGTTGTGGTTAAGGTATGGGCTCTCAAGATGGAGACATACCATTAATAGTTTAGATTTTTTTTTTTTCAAATGATCAACACTGGTGGTACAGTAAGTTTCAGTGATGAATATTTTGAACAGGTATTTTACAGGTATTTTACATGTGTATACAGTTCTTTTACTGCATATTGTCAGTGCTAAAAGCTATATGTATTATTTTTTACTCTGGACTGTACCAGCCAAAATGTATTTTACATTATTTTTTGTACAATCCTTTTTTTTGTCATTATAATCTGGAAGAGTAAGTCTTATAATGAAAATTGTCATTTCTGTTCAAAATCAAGTCATATTATTGTACCATTATAATTTCCCCATATTTTCTCAATGCAATAAATGTTGATCTCATATTTTTCTTAGGCATTTTCTTATCCTACATAAACCAACAAATACTATTCACAAGAAGAACAGCAGAATTAAAGGTTACAATAAATGAAAGAGAACTGAAAACTAAAACAACCCTTTATTTCACTCACAACATGGAATCAAACTTCAATTTGCTGGAATGACGCTATGATGCCTGCAAACAAAGAAATAAAAATGTTAAAATTCAGATTGGACTAACTAGCAGTTATATAATAAAGGCACATGTATAATGAACAATTTCTAACACATTTCCAGATATGAATACATTAGTTATTTACTGTATGAAGCCAAAAAAAAAAAAAAAAAAGAAAAAAAAGAAAAAATTGAGTTGCTCATGAATAAATTTTTCAATTAACTGTCTAATTCTGATTAATAAAAAAGAAGCAACGCCTTGCATCCAAGACTAACATTATGAAGAATGATGACGACCAAATGCCTTACCTTTCACTCGTTCCCTCACGCTCCTTCAAGCTTCAACATCCTTAACACACACACTCAGACGTATATCCCCACCCATAGAAGTAGGAACAAGATGCCGAAGCCCATAAACACAGAGGCAACGAGGGCAATCAGACACTCCTGGGGGAAGGGAACGCAGGTGTAAATTAACAATATTTCCAAAAGTTTTCTAAAGTAAGATCCTTCAAAATACGAAGTTCCAATTCAACATCAGCACGGATAATATGCCAATGAACGGGAAAAAAAAAAAGTTTGGGTGATATCCTACCTTGAAAAAGTCCCTTGTGAGCTTCGTGGAGGTGACCTCGTACACAAAGAACCAAGCAGTGAAGAAGATTCCAATGCTCATAAGAACTAATGTCAAGTGTGGGTAGATGGCTGGATTCACCGGGGACACATATCTTGACATAGACTCGATACCAATCTGAAAAGAATTCAGTGATGAAATACTAAAATTCTGGTGCTGTACTACTGAGAATAGTTGGCGGGTTTGGGTCACAAGCTGAATTTCATATCAGAGGTCAAGTAATTTGATTCCTAAGAGTATCTTATTTTACAATTAAGTTTTTTTTTCTGTAAAGTAAATATAGAGAAACAATACTTAAAATGTATGACAAAAATGACTAACTTGGCTCATGGCAAATGGTCAAAAGTTTGAATCACAATAGTTCTGGGTAGAAACTTAAGGACTTTCCTATACATTCCTACAGCCTAACAATGAATACCTTTTGTAAGAACCACATAACATTGAAAAAATAAGAAGCTTCCAGCACATCATTGCCCAAAGATTAGTAAGGGATCACTCTCTATATCAAAATAAAACGAGTTTTTAACAATCTTGCAAGAACTTCGAAATGCTGTTAAAGGCTGACAAAAGCATATGTTCCTCAAGGTATGTGAAGTATTTTAGAATGCTTAAATTTTCATTTCAAATACAATAAATCATTTTCACACCTACTAACATGTTTGCTCCAAGTTCCCCCAAGAAGTTGAACAAGGCAATATCCCCTTCAAATTATTATGACCTTCAAGATCACAAATTAACCCACTCACAACGGGAGCATTCCAGCCTTGCATAATCACAATGCCGGGGCTTTCGAACGCTTAGGCCTAAATCAATTAAATGACTGGCACCATATAGTGCCACCCGGCCATCGGGCCCTTGAATGAGCGGTACCGTAGTGTACCACCCGTCCAGAGTGGGTTAATGGACACCAAGACACCAGGCGTTTCCCATTTCAAATGAACAAGAACTACCACACACTGATTAAAATATTTAAAGATTTATATATATATTTATTTATTTCCATTTCAAATGAATAAGAAATACCATCCACTGATCAAAATAATTTGTTGAAACCTTTTGATTTTTTGTGCAATGAGTGATGGAAATACTAGCATGCAAAGTCTAAGAGTAAAGTATTAACGACTTGGTCTAAATCAGGTAACCCTTTGATCTTGAAGTACAGGTACAATTGGTAGCAAAATGAGTGGCATATATATAAGGATACTCGCATGTGTTAAGGTATTCTTTCTTAACAGTCATACTAATGGACGATATGTTGCATGTATTCCTCTAATAAACTACATTTTCCACTACCAATGACAACTGACAAAACCAGAACCAGAAAAGCAAAACCCAATAAAGCGATAACTGGTAACCTTTAAACTCAATGGCACTCAGAATTAATTTAAGTGCACTAACTACTGGATTAAAATTAGTATTAAAGTTGCTCTACATGAGATAAAAGTGAGGTTTTAGACTGAATTTTTAATGCTGGAACTTGAGAACTAGTGCCATCAATGCCATGGCATATATATGTCATCCGTCATCACTGTGTTAACCTATTGTGGCTGTGAACTTGGAGCCTACACTATGGAGACACTGTGCCATATCTGATTTGACTTGAAATTGTGAGCCTGCCATCAAGGTCATTGCAAGTTTCTTAATTAGAAAAAAAGGTTTAATCTTGAAATAAGGACTATGTGAAAAATTAGGAAAATTAAATTGATGGCATTAACCCTCCCCACTATGGGGTATTTTCACAGGGCTGGATAATTTCTGTGCTGCATTTTCTTTGGATCAAAATACAGGATATTTATTCCTATAAGAAATGTTAAATAAAATGTTTCCTAACATATACATAGATTCACATATCACACCATAAATCTAGAAAACAAAAGAATATACATCTTACTATGTACGCACAGCCCAAGCCAAACATATTAAGATGTGGACCATCTTACACCATCTTGGTTTTACATAATTATCACCCTAAGCTATCTACACAACCGTAAAGTGTGTGTGTGTGGTACTTAACCCATTGGCAGCGGATGGCAAGATTTGCTGCAAAGGCAGAGTCGGTCATAGACGCGGATGGCATTGTGCCAGACATGTAAACCAGCCATCCTTCTGCACAAACATTTATCTAATACCGCGACCAATGGGTTAACCCACTTACGACGGGGGCATTCCAGCCTTGAATGTCCCAATGCCGGGGCGTTCGAATTATTAGGCCTAAATCAATTGAATGGCTGGCACAATACTGTGCCGCCCGGCCACTGGGCTTTTGAATGCGCGGTACAGTACTGTACCACCCGTCCAGAGACGGTTAATGTGACCACGTAAATTTGTATTCCCCACGCGTGCCTTGATAAATCCACACGACACTCCTCCCTCATCTGTAATGCCAGAAGTACCATTTCATAACATTGTATGAAACTTTCTTGCAAGGTGTTCTGATGAAATAAGAAAAGCTAATAGTGTCATTGAAAAAGCAGTGATCAAATAGCTAAACCCTAAGTCCTATCCACCAAGATCGTAGCAGAACCCACCTAGGTGGTGTGACAGTCTTGTTAACAACAAGGCCTGCAAAAAACAGTCATGATTATTTCCCTGCGTGTTTTAACCCATAGCGTACTGGTGTCATGACATACATATCGGCACCGATTAGGTCTAAAAGACAGGAGTCAATGTGTACATGACGCAACATTGGGATCTGCTCACAGTTGAAGCGCGCACACAGTCATGAAGTATTATGGCTGTAACAGCAGTATCTCCAGAGCTACAGGTTCCAAAGTCAGCCTAAACCCGCATTTTATGATGGATTTATGGAAAAATATTGTTTGGGCTAGTCTGTGCTACCCAGAGGGCGGAGAAAACCCTTTCCCCGTCCCTATAACTTTTAGCCAGTGACACTATTGTCAAAGACCACCCACCTTGACAACCAGTTAGGTCTTAGGTGCTCTGTCCACAATGGGTTAATGTTATCAATGGGATTTATGGAGTGTCAACTTCTATTACTGTTTGGCAAGTTTCCTCAAGCCACACGCACTACATCAGCCCTGTATCACCACGCCCCTTTGAGGCTCTCCTCTCCCCTATCCAATTAGACAGTCGTGTTCCCTGTCTTTTCTCTCTCTATACTTTCGCGAATGAAATGCGATTCTATAAAGTATATTTCATATAGGCTACACCCCCCCACCCCACAGTATAATTGCCTTATGGTAGATTATTGCTGGCTGGATGAATAAAGACTTGGTCTCCATTTGGTGTGCTAATAAATCCAGGAATTACTGAAAGGGTCCAATTTCATCCGGAATTACTGAGAAGGGTCCAATTTCATCCGGAATTACTGAGAAGGGTCCAATTTCATCAGGAATTACTGAGAAGGGTCCAATTTCATCAGGAATTACTGAGAAGGGTCCAATTTTATCAGGAATTACTGAGAAGGGTCCAATTTCATCAGGAATTACTGAGAAGGGTCCAATTTCATCAGAAATTACTGAGAAAGGTCCAATTTCATTAGGAATTACTGAGAAAGGTCCAATTTCATCAGGAATTACTGAGAAGGGTCCAATTTCATCAGGAATTACTGAGAAGGGTCCAATTTTATCAGGAATTACTGAGAAGGGTCCAATTTCATTAGGAATTACTGAGAAGGGTCCAATTTCATCAGGAATTACTGAGAAGGGTCCAATTTCATCAGGAATTACTGAGAAGGGTCCAATTTCATCAGGAATTACTGAGAAGGGTCCAATTTCATCAGAAATTACTGAGAAGGGTCCAATTTCATCAGAAATTACTGAGAAGGGTCCAATTTCATCAGAAATTACTGAGAAGGGTCCAATTTCATCAGGAATTACTGACAAGGGTCCAATTTCATAAGCCACTGCGAGTGTCTTTAAATATCTATAGCAATGTTTCACCCCCATTTTGCCTGACTTTCATAGACCCATAATTTTTTATTTATGGCAATGCTATATCACCAAAGCAAATAATTCTGGCATCATTAAATACCCTTTCATGTAAAGTCAATATATTAAAGTTTTAAGCCGTCAAAACCAACTACAGTGACAACATCAGTAGCAATTGCAAAAATGTGTCAAGTCATCTGCAGTCGGAAAATAAATCCAGAATGTTAAGAATTTATTAAAGTAACCAATAAAAAGCCGATCATATGTCATTCATCGTTTGGGGCTTCAGAAAGTTCAACTATTTGCGGCAGTTAGGGCTGGTTGTCGCACGTGTTTGCTGCGGTATTG